>JANKYF010035869.1:0-16376 GCA_029829435.1 Erythroxylum hondense | reverse complement strand
AATAATTTGGTAGCTAACATAAACAGTTGACTTCCCTTTTCTATTTCATTTATACTTCGTAAGATGTTCAGCGCCTCTAAGGTAAGGCCGGAGGGCTCTTAACACTTCTTTTTTCTTTTCTCATCGGAGTTAAACTCAAAACATATAAATTGCCATACAATGTGTGTATGTTTGAAACAATTACAAAAACATCTGAACATCATTTTAAGATGAGTACAACAAATCAGTGTGTTCTACCAACCATGTATACCATATAATTCACATTTCAACTTCCATTCGGCAAAACTGAGTTTACTTGTCCAAATCGTGCAAGTAGCTCCAGATGAGCAAAGCAACTCCATTCTTTTTAGCAGCATCTTTTTCTCCAAATCGCTGAAGCGGTCAGATAAAATACAGATACACAGGCAAGCATGTTACTAGCTAGCTTGAAAATCGAGGAAAAGGCGCAATTTCTGTTGTAGGAGTTCATGAGTTCCGAATGAAGGCTTGCTGCTGATGATCCAGTCCTTCTCAAGAAGGCCTGATTTGGCACTGCTAATCATTTCGTTCTGGAACGTGGACACAATCATGTAAATTGAAGTCCTCAGCACATCAGACATGGCGAAAGATTCAGAATGTACTGGTCCGCTTTTCTTCTTAGCCATCAGAACATCCCTCCTACCCATGTTCATTGTTGCCCACTTGATGTTTGCTGGCCTGATAAACTGATTCAGGGGCTGCAAGTTTGTCTTCTTCCCCATGGATGCTTCAACTGCCAGCAAGCAAGATAACAGTGTAGAGATAACAGTAGCATTGCTACCAGACAATTGAGCAACCCCATATCGGTCCTCTTTGTAAGAGCGTGCGGTCAAGGCAGCGGCCGACCTTGCACACCATGAATATTGCTGCAAAATTTGACAATTATTATCAAACTAGTAAATTCCTCTTGGTTAATTCAACAAACATATTAAAATCTACCATGTTTAGTAAAAAGCAACCATCACAAATATTTTTTTTCTCTCACTGAATCTATTAAGCTATTTTGAAGAGCTAAACCATGTATAGTCGCAAGCCAAATATCAAACTATTGATACATCAATATCAGTAGAGATGATCTATTCAAGTCTAATTTTAGTACCTGGAAGTTCCTGAAAGCTTCACAATATTTCGAGTTTAGTGTCTCCAATGGTGACTGCAGCTGACCAGAAAGGGGATATCCCTTGTCAACAGAACCACCTTCAAGTCCTTCACCCAAGATGCATGTCAGCTGTTCCAGCGGCGTCAAACACACAGCAATCACCCTTTTATATGTCTCACTGGTTTCTTCAAAAACTGCAGCTCTTCTCCAAGTATCAACATTATTCTCACAAACCATACAGAGATCAAGATATGCGAGATACAGTGGGAGAGTGCCAGGGGGACTCTCCTCTAGAGCTTCAAGCAATGGTTCACTTGGATTTGTTTCTGCCGCAGCAGATCCTTTTGGTGGAGCAAAGATGAACCTTTTTGTATACACTACCTATACAGAAATGTCAAGATGTCAAAAACTGCTCTTCTATGTTCTAGCACATTCTGTTAAAATCATGTGATCAGGGGGATAAGGAGAGGCACAACAACCGATTTGTTAGTGATTAGTTGGAAGAATGAAAAACACTTGCCACTGTAGATAACACAGAAAACTAGCAAAAGTAAAACTGCATATGAGGAAAAAGTCAGAAACCAACCTGGTGTAAATGGTGACTTAATTCCCAACAGAGAAACACCAAAAAGCTCCCGATGTAAATGATTATCTGCTCGGAGAAGAACTTCCCTGCTGTCATATGACTTTTGAACGGCTCCGGAAGAAACATGAGCAGCACAGCTGAAATTAGATGAGCTGCACTTGAGAGCTTTAAGGCATTCTTAATAGCTGAAGGAAGCCCCATTTTGAAGCTAAAGAAAGGGGGACGCTGATGACCAGGGCAAAAGAATCAGTCACAATGTTATAACATTGACATTAGATAAAAGTAAGTAGATGGTAGTATCCAGTTGCTCGATTCATTACAAGGTTATAATTCACATATTTGTGATGTAATATCCAATTCCATCACCATAAGCTCGTTCTAACTACTGCAAATAGTATCTAAGTAGCAACAGGAACCAGTATGAGATAAGCATTAAAATTATAAGCAACTCTTAGCATCAATGCTTCTCTTCCATGATAAGAGAATTTTTTGAATTCTAACTTCAGGATGCCAAAGAATCAGAGTATAACTAAGAGAAGACAATCCATTAGAGCTCACACGACACAAAACAACATTCATGAAATCTAACCCACTTCGTCTTAAATCCATCTTCATCTAAACATAATCCGGCATTCCGATCATATTTCTTACTAAGTGATCATTTTATCTGCACACTTAATGTAGGAGGAGACCTGTCTGATAACCATTCAAGCGGGGAGCCGAATCATTTCACATGATCCCATATGCAAAGAACATGAAAAAACTCAAAGCTTCACATGGACAAACTCAAGTTTCATCATCCATAACCAAACAAAAGAAAATTCCATCTTGGTTCCTGAACATTAGACAACATCAAAACGTTGACACTTCCAAAGGTTTACTTCATCAATCAGACAAAACGCAGCAAACAATTAACAGTCTATTAAGCTCATTAGAAACATTCGGAAACAAAGAGAAGCATTACCTGAATAATGGGAAACTCCAAAATCCATCGTTTATTGTAAATATAAAATAACCCATACACCAATCCAATCACAAAACCCCTAAAACCTACTCTCCAAATCAGTCTCATCATCCCACCATCTTCCACCAAGCTAAAACTACTTCCACAAACCGACACTAGAGAAGCCAATCCTGAAGCAGTAGTCGTCGTCAAAAACAAAATGAACCCAACTGAAACCTTAAGCCGCCGGTGAAAATCACCAGTATCTCCACCGGAAGCAAACAGAAACCTGATAAGGGCAGTTAAGACCTGCAAAGGAGACGCGAATGGAAAGGGTTTCGGCGATGACACCGCGGCAAGTGCGGCTGAGAATAGAAGCTGAGAGAGTTGGAACGTTAAGAAAACAAAAATGGACACAAAAAGTTGAGCTAAGAAGTAAGCTTTACTACTGCTTACCAACGCAGAGAACGTCTGCGTTAACAACGCAGAGAACGTCTGCGTTGTTAACAAAAATTTTAAGAGAAAAAAAAATGAAGATAACCAACCTGAACTTGAAGAGGAGAGGATACGTGAGGAGGAGCAAAATCAGAGTCGGCCAGAAACAGAAGAGACAAGAAACAGAAGAGCCTTCTTTACGGAAAACATTGACACAAATTTTAAAAGATAGAAATAGCTTCCCGAAAAAGCTGTTTTTGAGGCTTTTCTGAAAAGCTCCAAATTTTGGCTTTTCAAAAAGCTGTATTCTAGCTTTTAAAAAAGCTGTTTCTATTCTAAAAGCACTTTTTACTTTTCCAGTCAAACAACCATTTTTTTCTTAAAATGGCTTCTGCGGTGTGAAAAAGTGCTTTTGGGACTTCCAAAAGCCGAACCAAACAGACACGAAGTGATAGTTGAACATTACGTTACTTTTACAATACTTTGTATAACAAAGAGAAAGAAGTTCGCAGTATAGTTAATGGTCCCCTTTATCCTTGTAGAGTTGGTTTGGCTTTGTAACACGTTGTTGACGGCTGAGATGATCTTTGCGAGTCCCAAATCGCTTACATGAACAACTCTATCACTCTCTAAAAGAATGTTGCTGAGCTTCAAAACGCGATGAATTATTGAGCATTCACATTGGTCATGAAGATAATACAAAGTGAATGACAAATCAAATACAACGTTTAGCCTTTGAAGAATGTTAAATTCTTCTTTGTGCCTCCGCTATCAGGATTTGGAATTTAGTTGACATTATTTTCCTGTGATGTCAAATTCTTAGAGATTACAAGTTCATGTTTCTTAATTTGATGTGTAGAAGTGTTGTTTGTAGGAATCACCGTAGCTGAATATTTCCGAGATATGGGATACAATGTTAACATGATGGCAGATTCAACGTCTCGCTGGGCTGAAGCTCTTCGTGAAATTTGCGGAGAAGTTAAGAAGAATAATTTTTGTGTATTACATTTGGTGAATGAGATACAGTAATATATATACAAGGCTATGAGAATATATGGTCAACTTAAACTTAGGAAATTCTATCATATGCAACTAATTTAAACTATTTTAAGTAAAGATAATATTTACAATACTAACATCAGTAACGACCTATGAGATATTTAGCAAATCAGTTTACAAGAGTAAGGCCAATCTTGAAAATCTGAAGTTGAAAACAAGTCTGAGCAAGCGGTTTGGCGAGAGCATCGTTGGTCATTGGTTGAGATGTGAGAAACATGAATGATGACACCTTGTTCATTTTCTTGTACAAAGTGGTAATCTAGACCAAGGTGTTTCATTTTGGAATGAGATTTGGGATTAATAGCAACATTTTCTAATAACCAGCAAGGGGCCATGCTCATCCGAAAGAAGCTAGATAGATGCTTGGTTAACTCGAGATGGCTCAGTGAATTTTCCCAATCCTTTGTTCATTCTGGGGAAAACCTGACTTCAGACCACTCCTTGCTCATTCATTGCTGGGTTGAGGAAAGGACTAGAAGAGCTCCCTTCCGCTTTTTCAATGGTACTACTCAACTGGAAGGGTTTCGGGATATTATGCACAGCTGCTTGCAACAGGAGTTTCAGGGTTTTAAAGCGTATCAGTTGATGCAGAAACTGAGAAGGGTAAAAGAAGCATTAAAACGAGTTACTAGGGGAACAAACCTGAATCTGTCTATTCTCTGAAATAGAGTTCAACAGGCCCAAGAGGAGTGCTACAATCACCCGGAATATGTAAATAAGAGGGAGCTGGAATGCAATCTACTCAAGGAGTATCAACAGTCGTTGGATCTTTACCATTCCATCCAGAAGCAAAAGGCTAGATTGAAATGGATTAGAGAAGGTGATGCTAACACCAAATTCTACCATGATCTATTATGGCTAAACGAAATGTCAATATAATTATCAGCCTATAGGATAGCAATGGAATCACTCTCTCTCACTGGGAGGCCCTACATAAGTTGGCAAGAAACTTTTTCTCACAGCTGATGGGACCAGATTCAGTAGAGATGCCGACGGTCAATGTGAAGAGGATCTTAGGGGGAGCCATTTCATAAGAGGGTAAGGCAGCTCTGATTATACCCTTCTCCTTACAAGATATAGTTACATAATTATATCCTTCCAAAGCCCTAGGCCCAGATGGTTTCACAACGTGTTCTTCCAGCAAACTTGGGAAATCACTGGATCATTGGTGGTTGAAGCAGTGTTGGAATTCTTTCAGAATTCCAAAATGTTGAAAGAATTGAATAGCACCTATATTTGTCTGGTGCCCGAACACAAACATCGAACGCATATAGGGGAATTACAGTCGAATGATTTCACCAATTGGAAGGCGACTCTGCTACAATTCAAGGTTTGTTGTCACTATAATTACTTTCAGGCCTTTTCTTCTCTCCCCTTCCCATCTCATTTAAGGGATTTGCCAATCGCTTTTTATTTCTTTATCTAGTCATAAGAAGTTCCTTATTTATGAATTGTTAAGCCCATCTTATACAATTAGAACACGAAGAATAAGAAGTTTTTGGAACAGGCAAATTATACATTTATTTATTTATTCATTTCTGAATGAGTGAAATTCTTAAGTTCCTGAAGTGCAAAGAATCATTGTGATCTTTCTGATATCTGTGTATGAGGAGACAGCGGGTTTGATGGTGAATGACCCCGTTCTTCGGACGCACAAGGTAATTTTACTCCCTTGTCCTGCTTTCTCGATGGTGCTTCGACTGTTGTTGCTTATAAACTTTGTGCCTTTTGCAGCCTTTGTCCGTGGAGTTGGTACCAGGAATATTGGGGAATATCTTTGATGCTATTTAGGCGGGAAATACTTTTTGATATTTCCAATTATCAATCTTTCTCAACTACTTTCTCTTCCTTTTTTTTAGATTGTTAAGTTGAAACTACTTTTGAGGTCATATGTAATTCTCCCCTAACACTTCATTATTTAATCATTTGCTTGTTTTATCTTTCTGTTTTATCAAAATAGAGACCTCTGAAAACCATTGCAAAAAGATCTGGTGATGTCTATATTCCTCATGGTGTCTCTGTTCCTGCTCTTGACAAAGATACACTCTGGGAATTTCAGCCAAAAAAATAGGTACTTTTGTTTTTGCTTTTCCTTTGTCTTTGTGTTTTGAATTAATTCTAATTTATTTGATTGGGACAGGTGAGGGAGATCTTCTGACTGGTGGAAACTTGTATGCGGTACGTTTATCAGTGCTAAGCTTTGTGAAGAAGTATCATCTTTATGTGTTGAGATGAGTTTGTAGTTTGTGTCATCTAACTTTTTGCATTTCTTTTGTGCCATTCCAGACGATCTTTGAGAACAGTTTAATGCAGCACCATGTCGCAATTCCCCCTGATGCCATGGGGAAGATCACTTATATTGCACCTCCAGGCCAATATTCATTAATGGTTTGAATTCTTTGACAGATCATTTTGATTGAATTTTTCAGTAGTTCACATTCCTGGTAATCTTTGTTTAATGAATAATGACGGCTCCGTTTCTATTATGAAGTTTGAGCTATCTTTCTTCTTTCTACTCAAATGAATCACTGGCTGAATTTTTATATACTTGTAGGATACTGTGTTGGAGCTTGACTTTCAGGGTGTCAAAAAGAAGTTCACCATGCTTCAGGTGTGTGACAAAATTGTGTTGGTATAAGTTTTTGTGGAGTATTACAGTTGTTTTTTGGACCTCAATATATCAAATTTGTTGTGTGCAGACGTGGCTAGTGCGAACGCCAAGACCTATTGCTTCAAAACTTGCTACTGATACCCCACTACTTACAGGATAGGTACTTTACATTAGCTTATATTTGTGTTGGCTTGCTCTTCAGTGACCACTGTTCTAAGAAAATGACGTTCCTGGTGATTTTGTTTGTTCCAGCGTGTTCTTGATTCTCTTTTACCCTCTGTTCTTGGTGGAAATTGTGCCATTCCTTGGGCATTTGGATGTGGCAAAACAGTTATTAGTCAAGCTCTTTCAAAGGTGATACTTGTCATTCCTTGTACCAATTTAGCAGAATCATTATGATTGGGACTTATTGATAAGGGATTATACTTTTTCTTTTGCAGAATTCCAATTCTGATACAGTTGTTTATGTTGGTTGTGGTAAGCGAGGAAATGAAATGGCTGAGGTTTGTGCTTCTCTCGTGTTTGTTATTGTTTGTCAGCACTCCTGATACGTATCCTCACCTATCTATTTTCTAGGTGCTCATGGATTTTCCACAATTGACAATGACGTTGACCGATGGACGTGAAGAATCTGTGATGAAGTGCACAACACTTGTGGCCAACACTTCTAACATGCCTGTCGCTGCTCTTGAGGCTTCAATTTATACAGGTACCCTTTTGATGGGAAGGTTTTATTAGCTAACAGATAATATCTGACAAATAGGACTTCACTTTTGAGTGTTACAACTACCCTTATAGGACCATCACTACTAATCAGCATTTAATTAGGATATTTGTATTTATGGTCTGATTTTATTGTCTATAGCCGTTACCTAAACTAAGGTTGTAAATACTTAATCCTAGGCTAGAATCTTGTGAGTACACTTGTATATATTAGCAGTTGTATGTTATGAATGAGATATACATAACAATATTGCAATCGTTTATATGGTATCAGAGCAACCACACTCAAACAAGTTTGATCCATTTTTTCTCCTCGTCCTCTCACCATGGCCGGCGCAAACAACCATACTGTTCTCAACTCTGACAACACCACATCCCCCACACCTATCGCTCAATTTAATCCCGCGTCCCAATTGCCCATCAAACTGACCGGCAGTGTCAATTTTTCAACTTGAAAAGCCCAAGTATCGATGCTAATGCATGGCCACGATCTGTTTGGCCACCTTGATGGCTCGAAACCCACCCCTCGCCGCACTACTGGCGAGCATCAGCTGCCAAATCCGGCCTACAGTCTCTGGTTCCGGCAGGACCAACTCATCCAAAATGCTCTTCTGGCCTCAGTCGAACCCACCATTGCGCCCACTATTGCCAGTGCCGATTCGGCATCCCAAGCCTGGAAAGCCTTACACACTGCCTATGCGAACAAATCTCAGTCCCGTGTCTTTAGCCTTCGAGATCAGCTTGCTCGTCTAACCAAAGACTCTCAAACCATGACCGACTACCTACATCGTGTCCGATCCCTCGCCGATGAACTAGCCCAAGCAGGTGCCCCATTAGCTAACGACGAATTAATTGTTCAAATCCTTCGTGGCCTAGGATCTGAGTATCGTGAAATCTCTGCTGCTATCCGTGCTCGTGACACCACCATTTCCTATGAGGACTTGTATGACAAGCTTCTTGACCATAACGTGTTCATACAACACGAGGAAGCCAAGAAACCAGTTGCCCAGATCACAGCTGCTGTGGCTACCCGAACCAAGGCTCCACACAACTCCAACTCCAACACAAATTGATGCAACTCACAGCCATGGTGATCAAGTGACCGGTTTGACAACCAGCCATGGCGTAGCCCTAATCGACCCACCAATTGGAGAGAAGGCGGCTACCAAAGTCCCTCCGTTCGGTGCCAACTCTGCCGTAAACCAGGCCATGAAGCAAATGTATGCCGGTCTCGATCTCACAATCACTTTGAAGCAAAAGCTAACTTTGCAATGGGACACCCGACCACTACAAATCCGTGGATCGTTGACTCCGAAGCCTCCCACCATATAACCACCGACCCACACAACATGCCTGAATATGTTGGATCCGACGGTATAACAATGGGTAATGGTATGAAAATCTCGGTTACTCATTCAGGTAAAACTAAATTAAATACATCAAATCACACTTTCCAGCTTTCTGATACACTTTGTGCACCTGACATAAAGCGTAATCTCATTTCCGTTTCTCAATTCTGTCGTGATAATCACACTTCAATTGAATTTTTTCTGACTTTTTTTCGTGTGAAGGACATCCGCACGAGGACACCGTTGGTGCAAGGCTGGAGTAAAGATGGCTTGTATGAATGGCCTAAACCGCATCAACCACAGGCCTACTCTGTCAAAAAAAACCACCTCTCTCCATACCTGGCAC
This sequence comes from Erythroxylum hondense, assembly GCA_029829435.1. Lineage (NCBI taxonomy): Eukaryota > Viridiplantae > Streptophyta > Magnoliopsida > Malpighiales > Erythroxylaceae > Erythroxylum > Erythroxylum hondense. The sequence goes on along the minus strand of JANKYF010035869.1, from coordinate 7,207 downwards.
CACCGATTAGGACATCCCCATTCTAGAGTCTTGAATTTTATTTGCCACAAATATTCTCTACCTGTTTCCAATAATGACAAATTTACAATTTGTAATTCGTGTCACTGCAATAAAGCTCATCGTTTGCCATTTCAAGAGTTTAGCTTCATTAGCACAAAACCGTTGCAAACAATTTTTAGTGACTTATGGGGACCTTCGCCCATTGTTTCTATTGACAAAAAGCTTTATTACTGTGTCTTCGTTGATCACTTTACCAAGTATATGTGGATCTACACCTTGAAACAAAAAAATGAAGTTAATCAGATTTTTCAAAACCTTCACCCACTGTTGGAAAAACACTTTGGCAACAAAATTCTTTCCCTTTATACCGATGGTGGGACCGAATTCAAAAGTCTATCCCCTTATCTTACATCCAATGGCATTGAACATTTAATCAACCCACCATACACACCCCAAAGAGTAGCCACTGTTGAACGTCGCCATCGGCACCTTGTCGAACAGCTAAAACTCTCCTTCATGCTGCCAGCCTTCCACCGAGTCTTTGGTCCTTTGCCTGTCATCATGCCGTATGCTTGATCAACCGAATGCCCACTTCCGTCCTGGATAACAAGTCCCCATATGAGATGCTATTCCATAAATGCCCGGACTTCGTAGCCTTAAAAAGTTTTGGTTGTCTATGTTATCCGTGGCTCAAACCTTATGCCTCAAATAAACTTGAGCCTAAATCGAAACCTTGTGTCTATCTTGGTATGTCCCTTACTCACCACTGTCACCAATGCTTCGATCCCGTGCAGAACAAAATCTATCTGTCCTGTGATGTAACTTTCTTCGAAGATGAGTTCCCTTTCCGGTCCCAGTTTTCACATTTGTTGCCTACCAACCAAACTCTTGATTGGGATATGACACTGGCTACCTCCCCGAGCACACCGACATCAAGCATTCCTGTGTCCCTTGACTTACCCCCTCCCATCATTGCTCGGTCTGCAACCGGACAAACCACTACATCACAACAGCATCTTCCTTCTCAAGCCATCAACTCTGGCAGTGCTCCATCGGCTCCAACTGCTCCATCAGGTACGATAATTCTCCCTCTTGAATCCACCCAAACTGACACCTCCCTCCCTAACTCTCCTAGTCACCTGACTGCAAATGAAACATCATCTCCCCAGCCCTTACCGACACAACAAGATGAATCATACCCGCAACCACCTACATTAGCAGTACCCGACACTCGGCAATGAATAGTCACCCGTTCCCAAAATAATATATACAAACCGAAGCTCAAGTTTAACTACATGGCTTCTCTCTCTCCATCTGTAACTCCGACCACTGTTAAACAAGCCAAAAAATACCAAGAATGGAGAGATGCAATGCAGGCTGAATATGATGCTTTATTGAGAAATCAAACTTGAGAATTGGTTCCCTGAGATCCCACCAAAAATGTTGTTGCTTCTAAATGGCTTTATAGGATTAAACGGAAACCGGATGGATCGATTGACCGATAAAAAGCAAGGCTACTGGCGAAAGGGTTCACTCAACGCCCCGGTATTGATTATCACTCCACTTTCAGCCCCGTGGTCAAGCCAACGACAATCCGATTGGTTCTTTCGATTGCTATAAACAATAATTGGGTACTTCGCCAGCTTGATGTCAACAATGCGTTTCTCCAAGGGGAACTACAAGAGGAGGTATATATGGCTCAACCACTTGGCTATGAATGCACTGCCAAGCCAGACTATGTATGTCGCCTCCGAAAGGCCATCTACGGTCTCAAACAAGCACCGTTGGCATGGTACATGGCTCTCACTCACCATTTGCAGTCACTTGGGTTTGTAAAATCAAAATTCGACCCCTCTCTATTTATTATGCACTCTGGACAAATTCATCTTGTTGCTCTTGTCTACATTGATGATATAATAGTGACAGGAAGCCATGAGTCATTGGTCACTAAGGTCATTGCCTCTCTTGCACAAAGGTTCTCGATAAAAGATTTGGGCAATCTACATTATTTCCTTGGAGTCGAGGTTGTTCGAACGTCGACAGGCATCATTTTATCTCAAGCCAGTTATCTTGGTGAACTACTCACTTCTGAGAACATGAATGAGTGCAAAGCGGCAGCAACACCCATGAGCAACACATCAACGCTAAAGCTGGATGATGGTTCAGTTTCTTGTGATGCAACTCGTTTTCGCCAAGTACTCGGTAAACTACAGTATCTTTCATTTACGCGGCCGGACATAAATTACTCAGTTAATAAATTGTCCCAATTTATGCACTCACCCACTGAGCTACATTGGAAAGCACTTAAGCGAGTGCTTCGATATCTTCGTGGTACATCTCATTATGGTTTGCACTTGCAAGCAAAGTGTGATCATAGTCTGTCCATGTACTCCGACGCTGACTGGGCAGGGGATGTTGATGATCGTCACTCGACATCTGGCCATATTCTCTTCTTTGGCCGCAATCCTATCAGTTGGGCATCAAGGAAACAACAAACTGTGGCCCGATCATCCACTGAGGCCGAGTTTAAGGCTGTGGCTAATGCTGTATCTGAAGTTATTTGGGTAAAAAATCTGCTTCAAGAGTTGCTTACACCCCTCCCTTGTCCTCCGACAATATTTTGTGACAATGTTGGTGTCCTCTACTTGAGCCACAATCCAGCTATACAAACTAGGATGAAGCATGCTGCAGTTGACTTTCACTATGTTCGAAACAAGGTATTGCAGAAACAAATTCGGGTGGATCATGTTCATGCGCACGATCAGCTCGCTGATACACTCACCAAACCGCTGGCCAAGTCTCTATTCACCCTCAATCTGTCCAAGCTTGGTGTTGTCTCGACTACACAGCTTGAGGGGGGCATATAGGAGCATCACATATTCACCAATCACATTGACCATGTCAACTTGTTGTTATGATAAGCACTGATCTCTGTTATCTATTAGCTATAATATAGGTGTTTCAAATTCAAATTACTTATCTGTAAATCGGTGATAGATAGCATGTACAGTTGTATTTAAACTCATATACAGAATGAAGAAGGTTAAGCTTTCCTTACCAACTGCTTTCAATTATATGGTATCAGAGCCTCCTTACTCAAACGAGTCTGATCCAATTTTTTCTTCCCTCTACCTCTCACCATGACTGGCGCAAACAACCATTCTGTTGTCAACTCCGACAACACTGCAACCAATACACCAATTGTGCAATTTAATCCCGCATCCCAATTGCCCATTAAACTGACCGGAAGTGTCAATTTTTCAACTTGGAAAGCTCAAGTCTCAATGCTACTGCACGGAAACGATTTGTTTGGCCATCTTGATGGCTCGAAACTAATCCCTCCTCGCACCACCGGCACGAATCAGCTGCCCAATCTAGCCTACAATCTCTGGTTCCGACAGGACCAACTCATCCAAAATGCCCTAATGGCCTCCGTCGATCCCACCATTGCGCCCACTATTGCCAATGCCGATTCGGCATCCCAAGCCTGGACCGCCTTACACACCGCTTATGCGAACAAATCCCAGTCCTGCATCTTTAGCCTTCGAGATCAACTAGCCCGTTTAACCAAAGATTCTCAAACTATGACCGATTACCTCCACCGTGTTCGATCCCTAGCCGATGAACTAGCTCAAGCCGGTGCCCCATTAGCCAATGAAGAAATGGTGGTTCAAATCCTTCGTGGCCTAGGATCTGAATATCGCGAGATCTCAGCTGCTATCCGTGCTCGTGACACCACCATCTCCTATGAGGACCTGTATGACAAACTTCTGGATCATGAGGTGTTCATCCAACACGAGGAAGCAAAGAAGTCGGCTGCCCAGATCACAGCTGCTGTGGCTACCCGAACCAAGACTCCGAACAACTCCAACTCCAAACCAAATCGCCGCAACTCACAGCCATGGCGATCAAGTGACCGCTTTGACCACCAAAACCAGCGATGGCGTAGCCCTAATCAAACGCACAATGGGAGAGAAGGCAACAACCAAAGTGATGTCGTTCGGTGTCAACTCTGCCGCAAACTAGGTCATGAAGCGAATGTATGCAGATCTCGCTCTCACAATCATTTTGAAGCAAAAGCTAATTATGCAATGGGCCACTCGACCACTACAAATCCATGGATCCTTGACTCAGGCGCCTCTCATCATATAACCACCGAGCCACACAACATGCCTGAATATGTTGGTTCCGACGGTATAACAATGGGTAACGGTATGAAAATCTCGATTACCCATTCGGGTACAACTCACTTAAATGCATCCAATAAGAATTTCCAGCTTTCTCATACACTCTGTGCACCTGATATAAAGCGTAACCTCATTTCTGTCTCTCAGTTTTGTCGTGATAACCACACTTCCATTGAATTTTTTCCAACATTTTTTTGTGTGAAGGACATCCGCATGAGGACGCCGTTGGTGCAAGGCTGGATTAAAGATGGCTTGTATGAATGGCCCAAACCGAATCAACCGCAAGCCTACTCCGTCAATAAACTCACCTCCCTAAACACATGGCACCACAGATTAGGACATCCCCATTCTAGAGTATTGAATTTTATTTGCCGCAAATATTCATTACCTGTTTCAAATCCTGACCAATTTACATTTTGTAACTCGTGTCAATGCAATAAAGCTCATCGTTTGCCATTTCAAGAATTCAATTTCGTTAGCACAACACCGTTACAGACAATTTTTAGTGACTTATGGGGACCTTCACCAATTGTTTCCATTGACAAAAAGGTTTATTATTGTGTTTTCGTTGATCACTTTACAAAGTATATGTGGATTTACACCTTGACTCAAAAAAATGAAGTCCATCAGATTTTTCAAAACCTTCACCCACTGCTAGAAAAACATCTTGGTCACAAAATTCTTTCATTCTATACTGATGGTGGGACAGAATTTAAGAGTCTAGCTCCCTATCTTAAATCAAATGGCATTGAACATCTCATCAGCCCCCCATACACACCCCAAAGGGTAGCCACTGTCGAACGTCGCCATCGGCACATAGTCGAAACCGCTAAAACTCTACTCCATGCTGCCAACCTACCACCGAGTCTTTGGTCCTTTGCTTGTCATCATGCAGTATACTTGATCAATCGAATGCCCACCTCTTTACTAGATAACAAGTCCCCGTATGAGATGCTATTCCATAAATCCCCGGACTTTGCTGCCTTAAAAAGTTTTGGGTCCCTATGCTATCCATGGCTCAAGCCTTATGCCTCCAATAAACTTGAGCCTAAATCAAAACCTTGTGTCTACCTAGGAATGTCCCTTTCCCACCACTGCCATCAATGCTTCGATCCAGTTCAAAACAAAATATATTTGTCCCGTGATGTTACTTTCTTCGAAGATGAGTTCCCTTTCCGATCACAGTTTGCCCATTTGTTGCCTACCCATCGACGCCTTGAGTGGGATATGCCACCGGTCCTTGCTCCAAACACAAAGACGCCAAGCCCTCCAGTACACCTTGACTTACCTACTCCCATCTCTACATCGCCACAGCCTCTTCCGTCACAAGCCATCGTCTCCGGCAGTGCCCCATCGGCTCCACCTGCTCCTTCAGGTACGATCTTTGTCACTCATGAGATACCCCAACCCAACACCTCCCCCCTTAACTCACTGAGTCAACCCAGTGAAACGTCACCTACCCAGCCAATACCAAGACCACATGCTGACCCAGATCCATCACCACTTGCAGTAGTAGTGTCCAACCCACAGAACCGAATCGTAACCCGCTCCCAAAACAATATCTTCAAACCTAAACCCAAGTTCAACTACATGGCTTCCCTTGCTACATCTGTTACTCCAACCACAGTTAAACAAGCCAAGAAATACCAAGAATGGAGAGATGCGATGATGGCCGAATATGATGCTTTATTGAAAAATAAAACTTGGGAGTTGGTTCCCAGAGACCCATCCAAAAATGTTGTTGCTTGTAAATGGCTGTACAGAATTAAACGGAAACCAGATGGATCGATTGACCGATACAAAGCACGGCTGGTGGCGAAAGGGTTCACTCAACGCCCGGGTATTGACTACCACTCCACTTTCAGCCCTGTAGTCAAGCCGATGACAATCCGATTGGTCCTTTCGATTGCTATTAGCAAAAACTGGGTACTTCGGCAGCTTGATGTAAATAATGCGTTTCTACAAGGGGAGCTCCAAGAGGAGGTATATATGGCTCAACCGCCTGGCTATGAATGTCCTGAAAAACCAGACTATGTATGTCGACTTCGCAAAGCCATCTACGGTCTCAAACAAGCACCGCTGGCATGGTACCTGGCTCTCACTCAACATTTGCAGCCACTTGGGTTTGTAAAATCAAAATCAGATCCCTCTCTATTTATTATGCATTCTGGACAAATTCATCTTGCTGTTCTTGTCTACGTTGATGATATAATAGTGACAGGGAGTCATGAATTGTCGGTCACTCGGGTTATTGCCTCTCTCGCACAAAGGTTCTTAATAAAAGATTTGGGCCAGCTACATTATTTCCTTGGAGTCGAGGTTGTTCGAACGTCTAGTGGCATCACTCTGTCTCAAGCAAGTTATCTCGGTGACCTTCTCAATTCTGAGAACATGAATGAGTGCAAAGCCGCCACAACACCTATGAGCAACGCGTCACCCTTAAAGCTGAATGATGGTTCTGCTCCTTGTGATGCAACTCGTTTTCGGCAAGTACTTGGTAAATTACAGTATCTTTCCTTTACAAGACCGGACATAAATTACTCGGTTAACAAATTGTCCCAATTTATGCACTCACCGACTGAGTTACATTGGAAAGCACTTAAGCGAGTGCTTCGATATCTCCGTGGTACCTCTCATTATGGCTTGCAGTTGCAAGCAAAGTGTGATCATAGTCTGTCCATGTACTCCGACGCTGACTGGGCAGGGGATGTTGATGATCGTCACTCGACATCTGGCCATATTCTCTTCTTTGGCCGCAATCCTATCAGTTGGGCATCAAGGAAACAACAAACTGTGGCCCGATCATCCACTGAGGCCGAGTTTAAGGCTGTGGCTAATGCTGTATCTGAAGTTATTTGGGTAAAAAATCTGCTTCAAGAGTTGCTTACACCCCTCCCTTGTCCTCCGACAATATTTTGTGACAATGTTGGTGTCCTCTACTTGAGCCACAATCCAGCTATACAAACTAGGATGAAGCATGCTGCAGTTGACTTTCACTATGTTCGAAACAAGGTATTGCA
>JANKYF010035457.1:0-16392 GCA_029829435.1 Erythroxylum hondense | reverse complement strand
CAATTAATTGAGTGATCCAAGCCTAGTACTTACGCAATTACTCCATGTGGGACGATATTATACTGTACTACTTGAGACCCGTGAACTTGCGGAACCGCATCAGTTACGTTGAAAAGTCCTTGCATAAACAAATTATGCCTATGTTAAAAAGTTGATGGAAAAAACTACGTTCTTATTATTATTATTTATGTAACTTATTTGTTTAAAATATCTAAAATATTCAATAATACTATAGATGAGTCACGACTGTGACTGTGACATAAGTGTATAGCAGACAAATCCCAACCGTTCATAAAAGGGATGATGGGATGGCATTGCATGGTCGTCCATTCCATTTGTCCTTAGTATATATATGTTTAATAATAAATTATACATCCTTAATAAATTATTTAATAAATATATAATAATTTTAAAAACTATAAATTTTTAATACATTAAAGTACCAATTTTGTGCATTGGGTTGGAGATATACTTTATTTTGGAGCTACAGAGGATTGTAATGCAAATGTAATACCCTAGCGTGACCATGTCTGTATGTTTGTTTCTTTCTATTTAAAGCAACTTCACAGTTAGACGTAACTAGCCAGTGTAACCAGGAAACAATGGAAATCCAAATGATTTGTTTATGCTTTAAAAATGTAATACAAAACATTACAAATTTAGTGATAAAGGAATTACATGGATGAAGAAACTGAACGACTAAATCGGTAGTCTTATAAAGCTTCAAACATATTTACTTAAAATTTGCATAAAAAAGAAAAAATGTTGGGCCCCGTTTTCGAAGCCCAACTATCAAACCGGAGACGAAAAACACAAGCGTGTTTCCAAGCTCGTTGACTCTCATCGAAGAATTCTCATTCGCATGACATCTCAAGCCACAAAGGCGAGCCCACACAACAAAATCACAAAATCACAATTGACTTCTTCATAATGGTAGCTCTTAGTCCCTAGTTCATTTAGAAATAAGAATCACCTCACTCGGAGCCCTATGGCTCAGGATATGCTTAAGAAATCGAAGTAGGTTTATGGCCCAATCATGCTCTCCTTCCTCTAAATTTTTGCCTTTTTATTAACTCCTTATCTTCCAAAATTACCCTTCACTTACTATAACTTTCCAACTATGCCCTTGGTTGGTCTTTTAGGCTCTAATCACCACTTAACCTACTTAGTTCAATTCTAACTAAGCCTACTCTTCTTTCTAATTCCAATTCTTCATCCTTCCAATTCTAAAAAAAATTAAACCAATAAATAAACATAATTAATCAATTAAGCAATTTAGAAAAATTTAGAAAAACCAAGATCCAACAAAATCGATCAAAGCTATGGGAACCCTACAATAAATGATGTTGAATGATGTCTAAGCTGGTAGGAAGGGAGTAAATGGCATTAGACTCATCCAAGGTTAAAGTGTGTCTTCTCCCTAAAATTTGAAAGGAAATCCTACCTACTTGACAACACGCCCTTAAGTAACCTCAACAGAAACTGTACTCAAAAATTCCAAAATTATGTTCGAATACGTTGAGCACCTAACATCTAGAAAATTTCTCAAATTGATAGCCCCAAATAATCTATATATATCAGCTAGTAAGTCCAAGTTACTCAAAGTTTCCTCATCGTAATACCTAGTGGCAACTAGAGGTCTATCTTTCAATTTTTCATATCTATCACAATCATCACTGTTAAGTAAACCAAGGGGACTGGAATTACCTCTTTGTCATGGTGGTTAAGACGGTTGATTACAGCTTGAGCTTAACCCTCCAATTGAGATTCTATTACTCTTAGGTCCTATTGTTGAAGGACGTGATGGTGCGAGTGAGTGAAAATGAAAATAGAAGGGGAATGGGGAGATGGGAGTAGGATACAGTATGTGAGTGAAGTTGGACTTTATGGTTGGAGTTGAGATTGAAAAGTGTGGATTGTGATTTTTAGGGCTAGGGTTTGGAGAGAACTGAAAGAAAAGGCGAATGTGAGAGGGAGGAAGAGGGAAAAAAAGGCTATTTTGAATGAAAATAGTCATGAAAGTGCGACATACGGGCCGTGTGGGAACACACGGGTTGACCGTGTAAATCATTGGCAGGAATCGTAATTAAAAAACATGGTGTGAGAGGGGAACAGACACGGACGATGTTGGTAGACACTGTTAGACCGTGTATCTTGCTATTGAAAAGCAATTCTCACATGGTTCAGTATACGGGTTGTCCGAATTCACACGGTTGGACCGTGTAGTTCTCTACATCGTTTATTTTCTTGCTTTGGGGATACGCGGTTGGTGGAACTCCTTCAGTACGCTCGTGTAATTCACTGCATCATTGCTTCTTTTAAAGGCATATGTACCTGTACAAACTTGAAACACACAAATCAAATGTGTAAGAAATAATGTAAACAACTACAAATAAACAATGCTCATTTAATGGTTTGAGCAAACCATTGAATTGTATCAGTTCTGTTGGGGTTCTGAAAGTGCCAAAGTTATTCTGGCACCTAATGGATGTCCTGCAAAATAAGGTTTTAGGCGTTGGCCATTAACTTAAAGCTCCTGAAACTTCACTCTAAACCTCGAAATGGACCAAACCATCTTGACTTAAGTTTACCTGGAAAAAGATGAAGACGGGGGTTAAATAACAAAACAAAATCACCTTCTTCGAACTGCTTCTTAGTAATATGCTTGTCATACCACAGCTTGGTCTTTTCCTTGTACAGGCGAGAACTCTCAATAGCTTCCAATCTCAAAATGTCCAACTCATTCAATTGCATTGCTCTCTTTTTGTCAGTAGATTTCGTGTCAAAGTTGAACGTTTTGATAGCTCAATATGCTTTGTGTTCTAACTCCACTATTAAATGACATGTTTTGTTGAACACAATCTTATATGGCGTTGTACCCAAAGGTGTTTTAAAGGCTGTATGGTAAGCCCAAAGAGCATCATCAAGCTTTAAAGACCAGTCCTTCCTTGACTTATCAACTGTCTTTGCCAAAATACCCTTTATTTTCCTATTAGAAACTTTAACCTGCCCACTTGTTCGAGGGTGATATGGTGTAGCAACCTGTGAAAGACACCATATTTCTGCCAAAGAGACTTGAGGGGCTTATTACCAAAGTGAGTATCATTGTCACTCAAAAGGCTCTCAGAATTCCGAAATGAGTGAATATATATTTCTTCAAGAACTTGATTACCACCTTACCATCATTCGTGGAAGTCACAACTACCTCCACCCATTTTGAAACATAATCCACTGCCACTAAAATATAGAAGTTGCTATGTGAACTAGGAAACGGACCTATAAAGTCAATTTCCCAAACATCAAACAATTCAACCTCCAAAACTCCGATTTGTGGCATCTCAGCTCTCTTTGACATGTTTCCCATCCGCTAACAATTATCACATGTAGCCATATATTGCTTCATATCACTGAACAAAGTAGGCCAGAAAAATCCTACTTGGAGAACTTGGCTATCTTATCTGGACCAAAATGATCTCCATAAAATGTTAAATGCCAATGGAGAAAAACACTTTGGACTTCGTCTTTAGGCAAGCACTGTCTAAAATACCATCTCGAAAATATATATAGTAATGGCTCTTCCCACACATAGTATTTTGCATCAGAGATGAGTTTCTTCTTCTTAGTGGGAACACTCCACAAACAATGTAATTAACTAAGTCTGCATACCATGGTGTTGCAAGAGATGATATAGCTAATAGTTGTTCTCCCAGAATGGAATCATCAATTGGATAGTCTTCACTAGAAACAGTAATCCTAGAAAGGTGATCAGCTACCATATTCTCAGTACCAGCTTTATCCTTGATTTCCAAATCAAATTCTTACAGTAATAAGACCCATTGGATAAGATGTGGCTTAGAGTCCTTCTTCTTTAACAAATTCCATATAGCTGCATGATTTGTAAAGACAACAACATTAGAATTAATTAGGTAAGATCTAAACTTTTTAAGAGCAAAAATGACTGCTAAAAATTCTTTTTCTGTGGTGACGTAGTTGATATGAGCCTCATCTAAAGTATGACTAGCATAGTAGATGGCATAAGGCTTGTTGTCCTTTCTCTGTCCCAAAACAACTCCCAAAGCATGATCACTTGCATCGCACATCTCTTCAAATGGAAGATCCCAATCAGGTGCTTGCATAATCGGAGCTGTAACTAAGGCATCTTTCAACCTATAATAAGAACTCAAATAATCTTCATTAAATTTAAAAGGTATATCCTTGACAAGTAAACGTGTGAGAGGTTTTGCTATTTTGGAGAAATCTTTGATGAACCGTTGGTAAAAACCAACATGTCCAAGAAAACTTCTCACACCTTTTATTGAGGTAGGTGGGGGAAAATTTTCAATTACTTCCACCTTTGCTCTGTCAATTTCAATACCTTTACTTGACACCAATTGACTCAATACGATCCCCTCTTGTACCATAAAATGACGCTTCTCCTAATTCAAAACTAAATTAGTCTCTTCACATTTTTCCAACACTTTTGCAAAAATTTTCAAACAATCATCAAATGACAAACCATAAATAGAAAAGTCATCCATAAGCACTTCCATTATGTTTTCAATGAAATCAGAAAATATGGCCATCATACAACGTTGGAAAGTGGCAGGAGCATTACAAAGACCAAAAGGCATTCTCCTATATGCAAAGGTACCATATTGACATGTAAAATTGACTTTGTCCTAATCATGTAGATGAATGGAAATTTGGAAGAAACCCGAATACCCATCAAGATAACAAAAATGAGACTTCCTAGTAAGTCTTTCTAACATCTGGTCAATGAAGGGAAGGGGAAAATGATCTTTACTAGTTGCAAAATTCATCTTACGGTAATCTATACACATTCTCCAACAGGTGACAGTCCTAGTTGGAATAGTTCATCCTTTTCATTTTTCACTACTATCATCCCTCCTTTCTTAGGAACTACATGGACTGGACTAACACACTTACTATCCGAAATAAGGTAAATTATGGCAGCCTTAAGCAACTTTAAAATTTCCTTTTTGACCACTTCTTGCATACTAGGATTTAACCTCCTTTGATGTTCAATGGTAGGCCTATGGTTGTCCTCCATTAGGATTTTATGCATGCACACAGAAGGATAAATTCCCTTAAGGTCATCTAGGGAATAAGCTATTTATTTTTCTATGCTTTCTTAAGATGCTAATAAGTTTTCATTATCAATAACATCCATTTTAGCATTCATAATCACATGATAAGTAGAATCAGGGCCTAGAAATTCATACCTTAAATTGGAGAGAAAGGGTTTGAGTTCTACCTTAGGTTCCTTCACTTTAGTTTGTTGATCCACTTGTAGAACTTCAAACTATTCTTCTTTGGCCTTGTAATTTGCAGGGAGATTTGCTAAAGCTTTAGCAATCATGGCGACTTCTAGAATCTCATCACTTCTTGTTCCATTAGTAATCAAACAATGCTCAAGAAAATCATCCGAATGTTGTTTAGACAAATAGGTATTTACAATGGAATCAATTACATCAATTCTAAAACGATCATCAAACAAGCTCAAAATTTTAGTAGCTTTTGACAGGTCAAATTGAACACAATCCTTACCAATCTCAAAAGACAATTTGCAATTTTTTTCATCTATCTGACATCCCGTTGTAGCCAAAAAATGGCCACTCAAGAATGATTAGGGTGTGGGTGTCTTCCTCCATTTCCAAAATAATAAAATCAACAAGCATATAAAAATTATCTACTTTAATAGGCACATCTTCTAACACACCCACATAATATTTAACAGATCGTTCTGCTAATTGCAAAACAACAGTAGTGGGTGTCAACTATACTAAATCAAGCTTCTTACATAAAGAGAGTAGCATTAGACTCACACTTGACCCTAAATCACATAAAGCACATTCAATTGTAACTTTACCAATTTGACAAGGGATTGAAAAGCTACCATGATCTTTAAGTTTAGGAGGAAGCTTATTTTGAATGGCAACGTTACATTAAATAGTCAAGGTAATAGTTTCATGCTCTTCTAGCTTTCTTTTATTTGACAAATTTTTTTTAAAAAACTTAGCATAAGAAGGCATTTGAGAAAGTGCATCTGTGAAAGGAATGTTGGTGTAGAGCTTTTTGAGAACTTCTAAGAATTTCCTAAATTGAGCATCTAACTTGGCTTTGGACATTTTATGAGGAAAAGGTATTAGTGGAGTTTATGGTCTTTAGGATGGCTTTTTTAGTTCCTTAGAAGGATCATCCTCACTTTTCTTTTCCTTCTCAACTTCTACCTCTCTACTAGCCCTGTCCTGAGTTTCAACTGCACCCTCTTTTGCAAATTCATTTCTAGGATCATGGGGCCCTACTAATTGTTTTCCACTTCTCAATGTCACAGCTTTATAATTCTCCATAGGATTGGTTTCAGGTTGATTAGATAATTTACTTAGTGGTGTGGTCGATGAACTAGCCTGATTTACAATTTGGTTCTCAAGCAACTTGATATGGGCAGCTAACAGGTCTATATTAGAGGTTAATTGCTGGATGGTTTCATCTTGTTATCTTTGGGCTAGTAACATGGATTCAATCATACTTTCCAGGTTTGATTTTGGAGGTCCTGGTGGATTGGAAGGTCTTTGAAATCTAGGAGGTGGTCTAATGTTTGGTTGAAATGGGGGGTTTTGGTTATTCCTCCAGGAGAAATTGGCATTGTTCCTCCAACTTAGGTTGTAAATGTTTGAGTATGGGTCAAATTGAGGTATAGGGTTAAATTTGTTAATGGCATGAACTTGGTCACTACCTTGATCTTAATTAAAAGGACTACTAACTTGACAATTACCAGACACATGATCAACAAAACCACAAATTTCACATGCAGAAGTAGAACTACTAGCATTCAAAGAATTAACATTCAAACGATCTAACCTGTGCATCATGGCATTGACTTTAGTAGAAAGCATAATAAGTTCATCAACATCATACTTACCTAGAGTGGGTTTTACTGCTCCTCATTCATTGGACCATTAGTAGTTATTGAGAACCATCTCTTCAATGAGATTGTATGCATCAGCATAAGTTTTATTCAAAATTTTTCCACTAGCTGTAGCATCGATTAATGTCCTCATTGACTAGAGTAATCCATTGTAAAAGTTATGAAGGACCATCCAATTTGGTAAGCCATGGTGTGGATACAATCGAAGTAAATCTTTATAACGCTCCCATGCTTCATACGATGCCTCATCGTCATTTTGTGTGAATGTTGAGATTTGATTCCTAAGATTCCCCGCTTTTCTTGGAGGAAAAAACTTGGCTAAGAACATCCTGGAGTGTTGATCCCATATAGTAATAGATCCAACTGGAAGTGAATGAAGCCATACTCTTTCCTTATCCCTTAAAGAGAATGGGAAAAGGCGGAGATGAATTACATCTGGGGTGACTCCATTCGTTTTTAGTGTCACAAACTTCAAGGAATATCATTAAGTGCATATTTGGATCTTCGACAGGTGACCATCCAAATTACGACTGCTGCACCATAGAGATAAGGGTTGGTTTCAACTCGAAATTATTTGCTTCGATATTTGGATTCCGAATCCCATAAGTGTTTTCTTGAACCTTCAGCTCTGCATAGTCCCGGAGTCATGGTTCTACTCCTTCTGCCATCGTATTGCTACTGCTGGCAGTTGTCGCCTTTTTCTTATTTACAAACCTCTATCTGTTTCTCCTATGGTACGTTCTTTCGATCTTAAGATCAAATATGGATGTGAAAATATGTTGCATATAAATCTCAATTAGCTACTGTACAAGAAACATAAATGATAGTGAACAAACTTATATAAAAAGAATATACAAATAAATATATACCTACAACTCGAATAGAATTAAGTTAGTCAAATTTGTTTAGAAAAATTCAATATTTGACACAAGTCCCCAACAACGGTGTCGAAAACTTGATAGGCTCTGCAAGTATATGGGTTTAGTTGAAGCAATTATGTGTCCATCTACAAGAACTAGGTTAAAGTACTAAATTTATACCTTCTAAATTTACTAAGCAATTGAATATGAAAGTTCATTTGTAAAGGAAATATCAATACTTCTAGAAATTTATCCCAAAAAAGAAATCATGTCATCCTTATGAAATAAAATATTGATCTAAGTACATTAAGCCACTCTTATCAATTAGTTTTGTTGAAGTAACTGACGTATTGATTCCAATTTTTAAACTAGTTTCTTAGACTAAAATCGAATCAAACCCAATGAAGACAATGGTTAATCTCAAATACTCTTAATGAAGAATTTCTAGATGTTCTTTCAATTAAGTCTAATATAATAATTCAAACATTAAACATCACTTTTCAGTACTTAGTTTATCATCTATCAACATTCAATAAGAAACCCTTGATTAGATAGATCAAATCTGCATTAGATCAAAATACTATACTAAAATCAAGACAATGTTGAAATTAGAAGTAAAGACATAAGGTTTAATGTATAAATCCCAAGTTGAAACAAACATCCTAGAATAAGAAAATTTTCAAAGTCATGTCTAAATTCAACTAAAGAGTACAATCATAAACATGAACATCCAATATAAATAACAAGTAAAAGAGGAGGAGAAAGACCTATAGTTGATTCTTAAATCTTGATTTCTCAATCTTCAAGTCTCCTTTTATGATTTCTCCGTTCTTTCTCCTTTTTTTTATTTCATTTTCTCCCCAAACTCTACCCAGAATTATCTCCTTTTTAAAAATCCATTCAACTACCTTTTTAACCACTAGAAAAACCATCAGATCTGTCGTACATAGGTCGTGTGACAATACACAGGCAGATCGTGTGCTTCTTTGGAGTGATCAACATTTTGATTAATGGGAAACACGGGTCGTGTGACATTAGACAGACAGACCGTGTACTTCTTTTCTCAAGCTACCTTTTCGCTATTGGAAGATACGGTCATTGTTAATTTACATGGCCTGACCTCGTACTCCTCTAATCTTTAATAAAATCTCCCTCTTACTAGCAAACTTTACATGGACGGTGTATCTTGACACGGGTAAACCATGTATTCCTCTAGTTATCTTCATCTTTCTCCTAAAAAATATGCAAACATCGAAAACAAAGCAACAATACCAAATTCACAAAAACTAAAGGCAGTTTAACATCATTCAATACAAAAACAATAACAAAATAGAGATAAAATATATCAAGAATATTGACTTATCAAATTTCCCGGGGATATTTTCATTTTCAGATCCCATCAGATTAATAAAGAAATTTTATTGCAATCTCTTGTAACTTTTTCTAATAAGCACGAAAGACTTGATTAGTTATATGTGACGATTATAACTATTGCTTATTGTGTTTATTAGCAGCAAGCAATAGATCCCCCTGTATTTTGGGAAAGTTAGTAGTCGTGTGTGAATTATTTCAAGGAAAATGGCAACTTGATTTGACATTTTGGTTTATTATAATGCGGACAATTTCGTTTTCATTTACCAACGTGTAGGTGATCTAATTTTCTATGCCAGAGTCTTTCTAGCCCTTGTGGATATTTTTTCTTAATGTATTAAAGAGGGTACTAACCTTGTTTTTGTTTCTTCTAGCTAGGATTGAAGAATTGAAGAATTTGGAGTTAGTGCCTCCATCAATTGATCCTTGATTTTTGTTTTAACATAAAATTGTGCAAAGATAAAGATCCTTATACTCCTTCAATCTTTGATTCTCTAATATTCTCATAGCATTATTATAAGGATATTTATAGCAATTTTCTTGTGCAAGTCTCATGTTGTTTTTGGCTTCTGATAATCCTTTAGTTTGTTCTTTAGTAAACCCCTTAATTACAACCTTAACAAGTTTAAGTTTCTTCATAACTTGAAAAACTTTATAGCCTTTCACTTCTATACTCCATTTTGTAAGCATTAATTCTTAGAAGCCTGATCTTTATGCTAAGCAATTGAAAATTTTGAAAAGAGTTCCTAATGTTTTGGAAGGAAAAAAACTCAAGATATCTATCCAAAAATGATCAAAACAAATGTTATCACCAAAATGGGCTTAAGAAAGTGGGAAATGTTTAAGCTAGGATTGATTTACTATCACTCTATCTAACTTTTTTATCAACAAATATCCTCGTTCTTTGTTAGTTTAAGTGAAAAATCAACATATAAATTAGATTCGCTAGTGATCTGAGCCTTAGTACTTACCCTTGGAGATCAAATCAAAAATATAATCCAAGGATTGCAATATAGGTTGCAACCTTGGGTCGTTTTACTTAATCGGAACCTAATGGAATGGACCTAAGCTAACCTATATGTCATGAAATGCAAGCTAAATTGGTAAGAAAAAGGGGGATTTCTTTAGAAATCTTTATTAAATTAAAAAGGAACTATAAGGAAAATGTATCAAAAAGTGCTTTTGGATTTTTGGGAATGTAAAAATGGGAAAATAAAGACAATGTTCTAATGATGATAATATCCTTTTGAAAATGAGCTTTGGCCATCCTAGTTCGAAATCAATTTTCAATGGGAGTGAAAATCACTAAGTTTCAAATGGGTAAACCTTAAAGAACCCTTTAAGTCTAAGGTCTTAAGAAATGGATTAATCAATGAACTCCATTTCTTAAGACCTTGTTAAATGCCCTTAGTGTGTGTAGTGGTTAAGTCAATGCAACAAGTCATTTTGGGATCTCAAATCAACTCAATATCAAACACAACTATGCAACATAAAAGAGATTTAAAAAGATCACAAATAGACATATATGACACTTCATATATTTAAGCTCAAAGTTCTGCATCAACAAATCTCACAATACAATGAATATCCAACACTTAATTAAATTCTAATCAAGAATGTTTATCTATAAATCACAAATCGTAAACCTAAGAGTTTATAAATCATAGCTAAACGTGGATTAAGCTACTCCCCTTTTAAGCCCGTTGAACTCAAGCCATTGCTACATCTTTAAAAGGATCGGGATGTCTAGCCAAGCATAGCTCCAAGAGACTTCACCACCGAGAACCCACTGGAGATACCCATGGTAGCAACCGACGGTGGAAAAAAGTTGTAGAAGAGAGAACAAAGGTGTGAAATTGAGAGAAACATGATGGAGAGAGTGTGAGTATGTGTGTCGGTTTCTGTCTGCTCTCCTCCCATTTTCATTTAACCTAAAATAGGTAATTTTTACGAATTGGGTTAATGGATCAGGTTATATAGTGGGTAATTTTGCCAAAAATGGTTCGGGTCAGTGCCAGTTCGAAGGTTTTGCTGCAGCGAGGAGATTCGTTGTCGTGGCAAACTTTTCCTGAAAGGTCTATTAATTTCATTTTCAACTTTCGCCATGGCACAAACACAACCCTTTGCCACAGCGAAACATCAACGTTGCCGTAACGAACTTTCCTGTTGCCCTGTTGACTTGTTGATTTATCATTTTTAGCCTTCACTCCTTGGCTCTACATCTTGAGTCTCCTATAATAAACAAATGGTAGTTTGCAATATCAATTGTTCTAGAAAATTAATTTAGTGCAATTACTAATTATTTGTGACAATTGTACTCTTAATCTACATAAAGTAAGGGCAAGCACTCAAGAGTCAAATTAAGCATAAAATATGAAAATAAGAGCCAAGAAGTGTAATAAAAACTATGAAAATGTCACCAATTTATATAATAAACTTAGGTTCAATCAGTTGTGTGTTTGTTTTCCCATTTAGAGTTAGAGATGCATGGTTATTAAATGAACTCGATCGAGATTAGAAATGCATAATATGAGTGAATGAGTATACTTGTATGCTTAGACCGATTGACGTAGATTTCGATTAAAGGGACATTAGCTTATTGTGATAGATGAATGACACTTTTCTTTAGTAAGAATTTGAGCTTTTTGATATACTAAACACCAAATTCAAGTATTCTTTGTTGAGAGTGTTCTTTATGTTTAAGGAACTCTAGAACTTGCTTACAAATACTAGTTGAGATCGCATAATCTTATGCAAACATTGAAAGGATGAAGGCAATTAGGATTTACCTTTTTTTACTGAAAAGGCCACCATAATGTCACCCTTAGTGAGCCTCTTTAAGCTTAAATGAAAATTTTTCTTTCTTTAAACCCAAAATATGCCCCTTGACCTTGATTGTTTATCCTCTTCATTACACCTATGATAAGGCAAGTTAAGCATTTGAATGTGTATGCTTGGGTTTAAGGAATAATTGTTTGGACAAGTATGGGGGAATCATAGTATATAGTTAGCTTTTGTGTTAGGAATGGGTAGGGTTGTAATAATTTGTATCTCTCCTCTACATTTTTTTCTTCCGAACTTAATCTTGTTCTAAATAAATAAATGAAAAATATAGTAAATAATAAGTAAATGAATGAAAAAAGAAAAGAAAAAGAAGAAAAAATAGAAAAGAAAAGGCAGGAAGAGAAGATGACAAAAAAAATGAAAAGAAGAGAGAAGTAAAGATGAAAAGTGTTAATTTCGTTAAATGAGAGGAAAGAATTGAGTGTTTTATGGTTCATTGCTTTGTATTATTTTAAATGTTTAATTTTTGTTATAGTTTTAAACTACGATTTTCCTTTTTCTTACCTTTCGCTTAACCCCATTGCAACCAATATAAAGACCTTTGGACTGATGTTTGTGTTTGATATGAGTGGTGGAGATTGGATTGGTAAGCATGCTTATGGTAGAAGCCTTAGATGAAATGAATGATGAGTGAATATATTATCCTACGTTTGAATGCTTGAGAGGATGGAGAGTGGAGTGAGTATCTGTCAAACTTGTTGATGGTTCTTTGAATTGAAGTGATTGTTGATTTTGGCTAAATATGTGAAGAATAGCTTGTTCATGGAGTATTATGAGTTTCAAGTTCTTATATTGTATTTATTGAAATGATCATTGATATCTTTGACTATTATTTGGAAAAATTGTTCTTTCCATTGTTTGTTCTTGTACAGTTTATTGTTCTTTATTTTGATTGAGGACAAACATAGTTTAATTATGGGGGAGTTGTTGTATCTAGTTTCTATTGCTTTTAATTGCCTTTATATGTTGATTTTGGTTACAAATTCTTTTGAGTTGATCTAAATGAGAGGTAAATTGAATGAAAATGGTGTGAATATTGCATGCATGTTGATTGGATTAATTTGTGAAATTTGCATGAAAAATTAACGTTAACGTCACTTTGCATGAAAAAAAACATTAAAGATGTCACCACCTGCACCGTGGTGACTCATTTGTCACCACCATGCATAAGGTGGTGACTAATTAGTCACCACTTGCACAATGGTGACAAAAGTGTCGTCACCATGCATAAGCTGGTGACAAATGTGTCTTTAGTCGCCATCGTGCAAGCTTATGCATGGGGTGACCACGGGGGTGACAAACATAGTAAGCCCTATGTAAATTCTCATACATTTCTTTAATCCGTCTATTTTATTACGTTGTAGTTATAGGTTAAAGGAGCACAAAAACTTAAGGAGGGTGTTATTTGATAGCAAAGTAACTAATTTTGAACTTATTAATTTGTTAAAGGAATGAAGCATACTTAAGAATGCTAATGTGATTTAGAGAAAAATTGTAATATGATGGTTTGTGAAATTGGGAACTTATGTGACTACATGTAATGTGTAATTACTTAATGTATTCATTAGTGAATTGTTACAATTGTTTATGTTCATAAGGCATGCTAAGTTTGATTAAATGTGTATGAAAATATTCAATGTAAGCAAAATGGAATTAGTCATATGATATGCAGTATATCTTTCACATATGATTATGAAATCAGAAATGTTTGTTTTAAAACTGTCAAGTCCTAGTCATAGGTAATTAGGCATGCCTAGAAGGGTTTGTAGCTACTTTTGCAACTTGACACTAAGTTGTCCCCTATAACTTGACACTAAGGTGTCCCTTGTAACTTGACACTACAGTATCCCTTGATATTTGACACAACAGTGTCCCCTGATTTTGGGACATAAGTATCTTCTATTTTTGAGATACCAATCATAGCATCTTCTGTTCTGGTCTCGTTACCTACTTCTGTAAAAAGGATTAGCAGGCTAACTTGTTTTGTGTTATGATATATGTTCAATTTTGATATATGTTAAGCTTTGTTTTGATACAACTAAATTATGTTCTGATATAATCAAGTTCTGTTTTGACTCAATCAAGTTCTGTTATGATACTTTAAAATTCTGTTTTGATATTATAGTATTATGTTCGGATACTTGTAAGTTTTGTGTTAAAGCAGGTATATCCTGTTCTGATATGTTATATTATGTCATGATGCAAATAATATTGGATTATTCTTTAATTTAATTTGGATTATTCTTCATTGCATGTGAATGCTAGATGACTATTAGAAATAGTCACCGTATTATATCTTGTTTAGTTATTCCCCACTAAGCTATATGCTTAGCATGGTGGTTTTGCCTCCGTGTAGGTTCTGATAAGAAGATCTAAGGCTAAGACAACCACAATTGCCAAAGAAGGACGTTTTTTGTTTTGGAAGATGCATATTTAAGTTTAAGTTTAAGTTGTATTTCAATGTAATGAGACATGTTATATTTTGTGTTTTGTTTAATGGGTTGTAATAACCTTAATACAAGATGGATTTGAAACTTATGGCATGTATTTGGAATAGTACAATAAGTTTGATATGTTTTGTTTACAACATCTAATGATATGTAATGTATGTTTGCTTGAGTTTCTGGAAGTGTTTTGGATTGTTTGACATATTTTAGTTTTGTTTTGTGTGACATTTGCATATCCTCCTAATAGGGTATGTGGGTGTTACATCAAAGCTAGCACTTTGTGTTTGTTCTAACCATTCTTCTTAAGAGGCTTTAGGTAGTACTCTTTGTGTGGATATCATTAGAGAAGTCCTCCTTTGGTCATTGTGGTTTATGAAAACCTAAAGAGGTGAAGACAATGAAGAACAAAGGAGTTCGTAAGGTACACATCTTAAGTTCATTTTTATTACTACATCTATTAGCACATGTTTGATTATGTATTTTCTGGGTTTAATTTTATTTTCCACTGCATATTTTTTGATATGTGATGCATGTAATGCATAATCGAAACCCAACATTACTAAACTACAAACTCTTATTATACAATATAGCACTGATTACTTTTGACTCAATTTGTTGTGAGGTTTATGCTTGAACAATGATCACAAACATCCATAAATCTATTGAATTAAATAATAAATAAATTCACAAAATAATTCCAGAATAATTCCTAATTTCAGTTTAGAACTTTATAAACATGACAAACATCTGATTAATTCAATTACACATCAATAATCATGAAAGAAATAAGGGAAAAAGAATAAAAACCCTATTTGCTCCTTTATATGGAAAGCTAGAATTTTCAGATGCTCTTATTAATCTCACCATGTTTGATCCACTTATTAATGTTGGCCAATGCCATTTTTGTTGTATTTTACCTTCTTATATAGTGTTTTAGGGTCTGACGGTCGTGTCTAGGGTTTTCCCTCTTTGTTCAGTTCCAAAAACACCTTTTTCACAATCATGTTAGATCGAAAAAAGAAAGCATGCCATATTTGGAGAACCAATAGATTTCAAAACTTTTTAGAAATCTTATTTGCAACGGAAGAAATATATCCAAATCATCATGCCAATCTATACATGATATGGTATAAGGATAATAATAGAAATAAACAAGGTGAAGAGTACTACCGACTCCTTTGCTACAGCTTTAATTACTTGCTACGCTATCATCTCCTTCTTCTTGTATCTAAAGCCTTTGCTTTATCAATCTATCTTCTTATTATTGTATCCTCAACCAATTTGATTTACCTCTTGTTCTCCTAGGACAACTTGGTTAACAAAATCCTTTGGTGGGAAAGGAGAAGAAACACTTTGGAGGAGTATTTTCTTAGAAGAAAGAAGGAAACAATGAGACACTTCTCATACTAAGTTTCGACCATGCATAGGTGAGAGGAGAGAGTTGGTCAAAACCATGCAAGAACCCTTTTCTTGCACTCCTAATTTCGGTTATGCGTGATAAGAGAGAAGAGGGAGAAGCCACCGATGCATCACACCTTTCTTTAATCAAACATAAAGAAGCCTTCGAGGGCTCTTAAACTCCATACCACAGATATGGATTTCAATTTCCATCCGAAATGCCATTCTCTCCATATCACCCACTTGGCTTTTGCGGACGACCTGATGCTTTTTTCCAGGGGAGATCCATGGTCTGTCCTTGTTTTATTGAATTGCTTACGGGATTTAAATAGCGTGGCAGGCTTACAAGTGAACCCTCACAAATCACATATTTTTCTTGGTGGCGTCTGGGGCATAGAACGGAACTTAATTCTGCAGATGACTGATTTTGGCCTTGGGGAGTTCCCTGTGCGTTACTTGGGGGTTCCCCTTGCTCCCATGAAAGTTACGGTGGCACAATATCAACGACTCATTGATTCTGTCG
>JANKYF010035246.1:0-16396 GCA_029829435.1 Erythroxylum hondense | reverse complement strand
GTGATGAATACGTTAGGGAATCTCATCCATTCAATCTTGGCCTACACACAATTAGTCATACTTTGTTGAATTGTTATTCTCGTACCTCTTGTAGCAACTATTAACTGTAAGGTAACAAAATGCTCTATTAATCCTGGATTTCCCTTAGATCATATTTAATTAAGAGATGCTCGTTAATTAAACCTAGCTATCGAACAATCTAGACAAGCTCTCTAAATTTAATTGGACAGTCGCATTATAAGTTAGGAAAACAAATTAATCAAGGCACCAACTACACAAGCTTGGGTTATTTAACCTAGTTTATGTTATCCCTAATTATTAAAAACCATTAGTTAATGCAAATGAATCTCAAGATAACAATTACATAATATATTGAAGATTCTAGAAATATCCAAACACAACAATTATGGATTGTGTTCAAGATTCTAACAATGGGTTTATAGATAAACAATCTATTGAGAACAAGAATAAAGATCATTCATACATGAAAACCCAAATCCATAGTCAATCCCTAAGAGAGAAAGAACATGAAACAATGAGAGAAATGCTTAATTAGATTCTTCGATATCGATATCACCTCTGAACTGGGTAAAGAAAGCCTAGCCCTCTATGGGTCTCCAAAAGATGAGAGTTTTGCCTATAATGTTTCTACCATTAAAATAATGTTTTTATACAAAAAATAGGGTTTTCGGGCAAGTTGGCAACATATCGTGGGCGTGACCTGGTGTGTCATGCCTATGAGACAATTATCATAAGTGTGACAACACTCTCACACCAATAAAAAAAATTTCATGGGCGTGAGAGCACTTTTATGCCCATGACTTGTTATTCATGGCTATGAGATGTTTCTCAAGCCATGACTTATGCTATTCTTCATTCCTTTTGGCACTTTTTTGTCTTCTCTTTCTCTAATGCTTCAACTTCTTGCTTTTTGAAGACAAGTGAGCGTGAATCTCAAAAAGACAGCTTAGATATTGTGTTTTTTACGTACTTAATCTCTTTTGCTTCTGAATTGAGCCTAAAATCAAATATGAACTAAAGTGAGTGTCTTAATCATGTTAAAGCATTAATCACTAAGTGTCATGGATTAAATGTATTAACAATTAAGAATATATCAACATAGGATAACATAAACAATCCCTTAGAGAGAAAAACACACAATACAAAATGGAGAGATGCCTAAAATGTGTCTTCAGCTTCAATTTCACTTTGGAACTGAAATGAGGAAGCCTAACATTCCGTGGGTCTCCAAAGAGTGCATGCTCTACCACTAATTTTCTCCCAAAATCAATCCATACTTCTTTAACTACTCAAATGTTGTTTTATATCAAAATTTATTCTAAGGCGATAGATGATTTTATACACAGTCATGTATTAAATCGTGTATGATAAGAAATCTCCCCAAATTGTGACTATGCACAGTTTGGTACACAAATGTGTATCCAACTATTTAAGTCAAAAATTATCTTTCGAATGCATACAAGGTCGTATAATTATATATATGGTCGTGTATCTTCCATATCAACTTGAAAGCTTCATTTTTTTGGATTTTTTTGTCCCATAAGCACGCCAATTCATCTCCTTCTTTTTCCATAAGGAAAATTAGTATGAACGTTAAGAGGATTGCTCAAAGAATGGTCTTTTAACTCACTTTAGCTTCTAGTCTTCCAAATTGTACTTAAAACCAAATATGAACCAAAATGAGTTTCTTAAACATTTCATAGCATTAATCACTAAGTGTTATGGAATAAATGTACAATCGATTATGCACATATCAAATAAGATGGAAATTGACCTAGATGGGAATGGATTTCATCTCTAATCTATGTAGTATAAATCTTGTTTCCCATTTCCTTAAGAAGAAAGGTTTACTTTGTAAACATTAGGTACCTAAACACATATTCTTTTGCGCCATTTCTTTATAGGAAAAGCAAAAATGAAGAGTTCATCCTTCGTGATCATAATGTTTTCCAGTCCCAATCTCATTTAGTTAATGTCTAAGAAGTATCAAACTAGGGCAATTTTCCACTTATTTTCTCTCTTTATCAAAAGCATCAAGTAGAGGAGAGATAGGTCCATCCTTATTACATGGAATCAAATACAACTTGTCAAAGGTTTCTAAATCTCCTACAACTCTTCTTCAAGATGGTTTATCCAATTTCTAAGCAGGGGCAAGTTGCTAGGTTTAGTCAAGTTAGAAGGAAGGATAGGGAAGTCCTTATACAATTGTTATGGCAAGCAACTTGCTTATAGTAGAGGATGAACAACCTAAGCTTCAGTTGACATTTTGCCTTTAATAATAAACTATTAAGATTTGGGCTTAGGTGAGAAACCAAAAGTAGGGAAGTTTGTTTAATATAGAAAGGACCCAATTTGGACCGGCTAGAGAACAGACTAAACCAAAAAGATGATGGTGTTGGTATAAATGAAAGTGAAGAATAGTGAAGAGAAATAAAAGTAAGAGTGACCAAAGAAGAGAAATCAAGGGAAGAAGAAGCAAAGACATCCATGGGAAGCCTTACTTTTAGTGACAACTTATTGCCAAAATCTGTATTGCAATATATAATCGTTTACATCTAATTCACTTATGGTAAACAAATGGTTAAGCATCATTAGGATAACAAAACATGGGTGAAATCACCCGAGCTTATGCGATTGTTATCTAGATTAACCTATTCTCTCATTCAATAATTTAGTTGTCACACTAAATTTAAAGATTCTATTATAGGATGTCTGGTAGCTAAACCTAATTAAAAAGTTTGTTTTAGTTAGATACAACCTAAGGGGAAAATGAAATTAACATAACTTGTTAATCTACTATTAATAGTTTCAAAGAGAGGTATGAAAACAATATGACAATTAATTGTGCACATTCATGTGAAGGTTAAGATTAAACCACAAACTAGATTGGAGACTTATTGATTAATCCTAGAAATTTTGCGTTATTTGATTTGATTTATCTCAAATAGTTTGTTTTATTTAATTGAATTTAACCAAACCCCCTAACCAATCCTAAACACTAGTTTATTCATTAAAAAAGCTAATCACACACTCTCTATGGATATGATCCTTTCTCACCAATTATACAAACTTATTTATGTAGAGTTAGGATTTATTTTCTAGTGTGTTCAACACACATCAATAATGCCAAAAGGTCTTGGGGGTTAAGTTAGGTGTAGCCGGCTCCTTTAGAATTCTCATATTAGCCATAGCTTTGTCCAAATCAATTCCTTGCTCTCCTCTTGGAGTTGTTTTGTTTACCCTACATAATCTTCAAAGTGTGCTTTCTATCTTGCAATCAAATTGTATAGGATCTTAACGAGGAGATCTAGTCACCATTGTATATGAGCATTAACAAACATAAAGAAGATAAAAAAATTAATTTAATATCAAATTATAGACAACTATATGTACAAAAAAACCAACTAATATAAAAATTAAATCACTTCACTTAGCAACAATGGCAAAATTCTTATTACATTTCAAACAAATAAGAAAATAACACTTAACTTTGCACATTAAAGCTAGTGAAACAAGCAACACTTAATGTACTATCAAGTGCAAAAACCAACATTCACTCACAATTGTGTACATCAACTATGATGATGCAAAAGCAAGTTTCACAACTCAAACTCGAGCTCTCATACATAAACCATATGAAGTATATACCAATTCGAAGGGATCACTCATGCAATTGATGACAATACATTGAAACCACAAAGAGTGACCCTTCCAAGCCAACCTCTACCTTATATTCAATATACTTAAGTAACTCATTTAATACAACTTTAAGAAGATGCATTAAATATGAATAACCTTGCTAACTACAAAAAAATATAGAAGCACACATGTAAATAAAAAATAATGTAGAAATGTAAAGAAAAGAAATTTACTTCCTCTAGGTTGCCTCTTAAGAAGCATCTTTGTTTGGGGTCACTGGCTCGATTCCTTTTTCTCTTTATGTGAGAAAATTATGATCTTCAAGTATTACAGTTAGCACCACTTCCAAGTGAGGTTGTTTTGGATAGGTCCTTAGTTGATCATCATTCCCATTTAGTGTCCTCCCTATCCTTAGACTTTCGATCTCTACTAAGTCCATGCTTTCTTCAAAGATCTCGAATGTCTCTTCACCTTTTTCTTCCTCCTTTAATTCCTCTAACCTACTAGGTAAAAGTAAAGAGTTATTCTAAAAAATAAAATGGAACTCAGTATTTACCTCCGAGCTAAAATGTTGGACCCTAAATATTTCATAGAAGTTAGAACTATTTGAAGGAGAAATTTTGGCAAGTAGTCATGAGTAAAGAACAGATGAATGAAATTCTTGAACCAAGAAATGATAGGCAAGGGTAAAGTAGCAAATGAGAAATGTGGATATGTCCAAGTTTTTGCTTTGGAGTTTCTGGTGGATAAAAGATTTTGAAGTGAGAAGAATTAAGGTGAAAGTTAGAAGTAGAATGAAAGCAAAAATGAAGTTGAATTTGTGTAGTAAGTTGATGAAGAATATGTACATATGTGTATGTTCTGTTGTTGGTGTTCATGATTAATCATGGACTACATATACTTCTTCGAATGATATTGATTTGAGAATGAGGAGTAAATGAAGTAGAAAAGGTGGTCTTGGTATGAATTGGGTTAAGGAAGGATTGTGAAACAAAATTGGTGGATGAGTGTAAAGTACGTATTCTGAATTCGGAGGAAATATTGGATTAATCTAGGCTGAATTTAGGCAAGTGTGTCTAATAGTAAGTTGTAGATCTTTCTTTTAGCTTTCCAACAATATATAGTATAGAATTTTTGGAACTCTAGGCTGAAAGTCATGGTCCTTATAAGGGAAGATGTCCAAGAGAGGAGTTATATCTTCAGCTTTTTGCTTCTTCTGTGATGACCTCATTGATGACGTCATCTTCATCTATGTTTTGTGTCGTTTGTGTTTTACTTTTTCTGTGATGACATCATTGATGATGTCATCTTTTTTCTATGTTTTGTATCGTTTGTGTTTTGCTTCTTCTGTGATGACATCATTGATGATGTCATCTTTTTTCTGTGTTTTGCTTCTTTCAACTTTTGCTTCTTCTTAGTTTTGCTTCTTCTGTTTTTTACTTCTTCTGTCTTTCATTTGTTCTGTGTTTTGCTGACGTGTCTTCTTTTGTGTTTTGCTGATGTGTCTTCTTCTGTGTTTTTCTGACGCGTCTTCTTCTGTGTTTTACTGACGTGTCTTCTTATGTGTTTTGCTTCTTCTGCCTTTTGCTTCTTCTTAGTTTTTCTTCGTCTACCTTTTACTTTTTCTTAGTTTTGCAATCTGCCTTTTTTTTCTTCTTAGTTTTGCTTCGTCTGCCTTTTGCTTCTTGTTAGTTTTGCTTCGTCTGCCTAATGCTTCTTCTTAGTTTTGTTTCTTCTTTCTTTTGCTTCTTCTTTGTTTTGCTGACGCGTCTTTTTCTGTGTTTTGCTGACCTGTCTTCTTCTGTGATTTTTTGACGCGTCTTCTTCTGTGTTTTGTTGACGTGTCTTCTTCTTTGTTTTGCTTCTTCTGTGTTTTGCTTCTTTTGCCTTTTGCTTCTTCTTAGTTTTGCTTCGTCTACCTTTTGCTTCTTTTTAGTTTTGCTTTTTCTGCCTTTTGCTTCTTTTTAGTTTTGCTTAGTCTACCTTTTCCTTCTTCTTAGTTTTGCTTTGTCTGCGTTTTGTTTCTTCTTAGTTTTGCTTCGTCTGCCTTTTATTTCTTCTTAGTTGTGCTTCGTCTACCTTTTGCTTCTTCTTAGTTTTGCTTCGTCTGCCTTTTATTTCTTCTTAGTTGTGCTTCGTCTGCCTTTTCCTTCTTAGTTTTGCTTCTTCTGTCTTTTGCTTCTTCTATCTTTCGCTTCTTCTGTGTTTTGCTGATGCATCTTCTTCTGTGTTTTGCTGACATGTCTTCTTCTGTGTTTTGTTGACATGTCTTCTTCTATGTTTTGCTGACTTGTCTTCTTCTGTGTTTTGATGATGTGTCTTCTTCTGTGTTTTGCTCCTTCTATGTTTTGTTTCATCTGTGTTTTGCTATCTTCCGCCTTTCACTTCTCCTGTCTTTTGTTTCTTCTGTGTTTTGCTATCTTCTGTCTTTCGCTTCTTTTGTCTTTCATTTCTTCTGTGTTTTGCTATCTTCTGTCTTTCGCTTCTTTTGTCTTTCGTTTCGTCTATGTTTTGCTATCCTCTAACTTTTTGCTTCTTTTGTCTTTTCGCTTCTTCTGTACCTATCTTCTGTGTTACTATTCATTAACTTCTTCTAGGTTACTGTTCATCTAATATCTTCTGTTCCATTTTTGATCCTTTAGAAGATGGAATTTGTCTTCAAGGTCTTCATAAAAGTTGTAGCTCTTGAAGTCCTCTTTCGAAGAATCCAAAGAACACCCTAATTTGATATCTGTAGGGAAAGTTATAGCAATTTTCTCACTTCTTTTGTCCTTTTTCATTCGTCTGCTTTTTCCTTTGGCTTCGTCTAATCCCATTATCTAATCCATTTTGACCCTTCAGATGATAAAAATCTGACCTCAAGGTCTTCTTCAAAGTTGTAGATTTCAAAGTTATCTTTGAAATCATCCTAACATAATCTTAATCCAACATCTCTAGTGAGAGTTATGTCATTTGTCCCAAGACAAGTTCTATATCAGTGAGGACCAAATCTTATTTGCTTCGTTCGGCCATAATTTGTTTGTCCGACCTCCAAATGGAGTGATTCTTGAAACCTTAGATTCCTAAAACTTTTTCTTACATCTCCATGGAAGGTTATAGGTTTTAGTATTGATGTGAAAAAGATGTATTAAATCAAGTAAGGGTATTGATTGGAAGAGTAGGAATTAAATATTTTACGTAATATGCTTTAGTATTTTGATGATTTCTAGATCCGTAGAGCTCCGAATAAGATGATTTTTGTTTCAAGCTAAACAAGAGACAAGGAGATACAAATGGTATGAAGAAATTGGAATCTAATTCAGCCTCTAAGATATTTAGATTTTAGATAGAAGTTGTGCATAAGTATATTGATTTGGATAAAAGCAGTCCAAAAATGTTGAAGTGTATCTTTTGAATCATTGAACCAGATGGAATGATTTTGGTGTCATTAGAAACATAAGACAATAGATAAGATTCTTCTAGAATAAAGTGTTATGTCAAAATAGTCAAGGTTGCTTTTGGCAAGACACTTAAGTGTAAAAGACATAAGGCATAAATGGAAAGGCAAATGGGACAATTCTCAGTCATTAAAGGCATAATTGGAAGAAGAAGTGTTGTCTTGCTTATAAATGAAGAAGAAAAACGTGAGTGGAAAAGGAGGCAGAGGAGAATAACGAGATGGGAAAGAAAGAGAAAGAGAGAATGTCATGAAAAAGAGAGAGAAATACAAAGAGAAGAAGAGAATGAGAGAGAGAAGAGAAACCAAACTAAGGTTTCAATTTCCTTAACTTATAAGAGAGATTTTGAGGTTGTTCAAGAAGAGAAAAAGGTAAAGGAAGAGAAAAGATTCCATTTGAGCTAAGGATCTCTTCATTTGGTGAAGAACCAGAGGGATCGAAGAGACCTATTTCAGTTAGAGCAGCTCACAGAGCACACATTAAAGATACATTAGGAAAGAGCCTTAGAGACCTCAGGTTGTTTGCAAAGAAAAGAGACATTCTGAGCAAGTCTATAAGCAAGGAAATCAAGGTAGGTTTCATGTTTATAATTGAGTAATGAGCCATTAATGCTTTCTTACAAATCAAGAAAATAAAATGATTTCAATTACTTCATAAATGTTGCTTTTATTGCTTTTGAATGATTTGCAAAACTGCTACATGTTTCGGTATATGAATTTTGTTGATGAATTTCAAATTAAAGATAGAAATGCATTGAAACAGTTTATGTTATGCCTTGAAAAATGTCATGAAATTTTGTATATTTGGAAAAAAAGAAGAAGCATGAAAGTATGATGAAATGATTTGAGCATAAATTTGTTTGTGTTTGGGCAAGAGAGGAACGTTTCGTTAGTCACTTGCACGTCAACATATAGCCTTCTCCCAGCTGCCCGCTTGAGGCAACGAGATCCTGAAAAATCGAACTCGTTTTGTTCACAGTATAAACTTCGGTTTATCCGTTTTGTTTCACGAAACTCTCGAGCCATTTATTTGTGCATTGCATCTTTGCGTAGTTATGAATGGTGCATAATTGAGTGTTATGTGATGATATTTTAACTATGAGTTGAGTTAGAATTTTGATTTTGACTGAGAATTAGAGAACGAAGAGTTTTATAAATTCATTGTGATTTTATACAACAAATGAACATTTCAACGGTTTTGCTTATTCTTCATTATAAACTTGTTACCCACGAGCTTTAAGCTCACCCCCACTCTCCTTCCCCTATTTAGGTGATGAGGAAGAGATCGAGTGATCAAGAGTATAAGGACATTACTTCAAATTTTCCATATCTTGGAATTTAAATTATCTTTGTAAAATACAAGGCTTTAGTCACTTTTTAAGAATTTGTAGTTCATATAACTTTTGTATTTTGAGATTTCGGATTATGTTGTAATGTGGCTTGAAAGGCTATTATAGCTTTGTAAAACCCTTTGTTGGAAGGTATTGAAATGTAAATGATGAAAATTAGTTGTATGTAATGTATTAAAGAGTATGATGAAGTAAAGATATGAGAGCCTTATGATATTTCCGCAAGAGCTGGACTTCGCTTTTAGAAATAGGATCCAACATTAGAGTAATAAGTTTGTTTTGATGTTTGCTTATCATGGGCACGCCACCCTTATGGAATGATGTCTAATAAGGGTTTTTAGAACTAATCCTATTGGAAGATACTCTCAAGTCTTACGATATTCGTAAGAGGTTGGGTTCCGGAAACGGTGCCCAACACAAGAATTCTAAAGTGAACTCTTGGTAGACAGAATATTAGAAGTGTATGAATTTCATCCACTGAATTCTTTCTACTAAGTTCTCTACCCTATCCCATAGTTCTAGTCAAGTGTATCAAAATCAAAATATTTCGACTATAATTTGTTTAGCATTGAGGGATTGGAAACAAATACCTTCCTCCTCTATATAGATCGGAAAGGGTGCTCTGAAGTTCGCCGCCCTGTTCCTTCACCCTCATCCTGAGACTTGGTTTCCTCCCGGTGATTAATCGCACTTTACTGACTACTTAATGCACTACATACCATCTTGCAAGTAGGTAGAAGTTGGAGGAGACTAGAAGTTTGGAATTGGTTAGAGAGAAGTGAGAGTGTTTGGAGGTTCTAAACTTAGAAAGATAAAGTTAAAATGAAAGTGCATGAAAAAGTGAAGTAAGAAATGAATATATAGGTGAATAGAGGGCAAAATGGTAAAAATTGAAAGTAAAATTTTTGTGTCTCCTTTTTACCCTACCACAAGCGACGATCGTGACCTATTAGGCCATGATCATGGCTTGCAAATTTTCTACCAATTTCTGATTTTTTTTTCTGTCACACTCTTCTAAAATCACTTCTTAACTCTTCAAGGCTCTTTCACCTATCTTGTTCTTACTTCCTTGATCAACAAATTCATGTTAAAGTTGTCTACCTTCTCAATTTTATTGGAATGAAACAATCTAACTACAAAATTCAAACTATCTAAAAATCAAAGGAAATAGCATCAAATTAACAATCTATGGTTACCTCCAATTCACTAATTCTGCAAGCTAATAATTCTCCACAACCTAATAGACCATGTTTAAAATTAAATCAATTTAAATTCATCTAAGTCATTGACACATTCACACAACTCACATAATGCAACCTAACAACTATAATATGCAAAATTTATATTTAAATAAAACACATAAACCTCCCCACACTTGAACAACACATTGTCCTCAATGTGAGAAGGTGATAATAAACACACATAAAGATAGAAGAAATATAAATTAAAGTAGAACAAAAAATAACAATAAAAATAAAAATAAAGACTAAATTTAAAAGGAAAGAAAGGGTTTAGAGAAGGTTTACGGTGATGTAGGTGGTGATGGGGTTGGAGGTGGCAGTTGAACACCCTGAGGCTCGAAATAGCAATGAATACGACGTATGTTCTGGCTCTGGCGTTGTTGGGTTCAGGTCATCTCCTTCATCCTTCTAGAGTGTTTTGTAAGTGTATCCATAATTACCTTAGTGTTTGCGGAGATTTTGTCTAGTACCTTCTTCTAGCCCAATTCTTTTCCATCTTCTTCCTCTTTGAATCCTCTTTTTGTTGCTATTGGGCGCTTAAACATGCTTGACCATTCTTGACCTTGACATGTGTCTTAGCACTAAAATCCCGAAGTTACATATTATGGGACTTCAAAATTTCAACCTGCCATAGATGATGGTGGTTTATGAACTGTAAGTCCGTTGCACTCAACTCCATAGTAGTTAGCTATAATCGAAACTAAGTAACTCATTCTTAAATTATTGCTCCTCTTCTTTCAAGCAGCAATAATTTCATTAAAAATATGGGTGGATGTGCAAATTAGGATGCTATAATCCATGCACCATAACATAAACAGTTCTTTCGTCAAACACTTATTGGTTTCCATTTTGTCAAAAATAGTTTGGCACTTGAATTCATGCATAAATAAGTACGTTGTTCTATGCGTTCTTAACATCAAAATGCTCTAACCCAGTTAGTTTTGTCCAATAGGATTGACAAGAAAATCATCTTATTGATCAACTACGGAAGACTCAGGTAAACCGAAAATTTCATACATAGTGTCAATCAAGCCTATAGGGTTATCCCCGTAACCTAAACCAAAGTTCCTTAGGTTTGTTGGATTTATAGTGAAGAGAAGTAAAAAATTTTAAGCTCAGCTCTTCATAAACTAGGAATTGAAATTGAATGAACTAACCCATTGAATTTTCTCAGCTAAGCTCTCAACCTTATCTTACAATTCTAATATATCTGAAGTTTCAAAATGAAAATATTTTGGAACCATAATTTGTTTACTACAGAGGGAATGGAAACGAGTATCTTCCAAATCTGAGAAGATCAGGAAAGGTTCTCCATAATCAGTTGCTTTGTTCCTCTTCCCTCATCCCGAGAGTGATGTTTGCCCCACTGATTAATCACACTTTACTGTTTGCTTGATGCACGACATATTAGCTTATAAGTTGGTGGAAGTCGAAAGAAATATGGAGGTTTGAAATTTTGCAAAGAGAAGTGAGAGTGATTAGAGAGATAAAGTGAAAATGAAAGTGCGTAAAAAAATGAAGTTATAAATGTATTTATAGGTGATTGGATGGTAAAATGGTAAAAATTTTAAGTGAAATGTGCATGTCTGTCATTTTTACCTTGCCACAGGCCATAATCGTGGGTTTGCATGCCACGATCGTGGCCTACAATTTTTTTTCACCAATTTTAATTTTTCTTCTTCTTCTATCCTTCTGCACATTTTGAAATCCCTTCCTAACTCCTTATGGCTCTTTTACCTCTCTTTGCTTACTTCATCGATCATAAAATTCACATCAACATCTTATGCCTTCTGATTTTATTTAAAAATGAAATAACCTAACTACGGAATTCAAACTTCTAAAGAAAATTTAAGGAAATTAAAATTTCATGGGTTGCCTCCCATGCAACACTTCTTTTAACGTTGATAGCTCGATGCTTTTTTTTTGTTTCTAGTGGTTCAAATGAGTGATGCAATGGCAGTGTAGTCATTGATCTAACAATTTGCATAAGAGCTACCATGCCCTTGATTCCACCTTCCTTGTGGCTCTCCTTCTTTTTCCTTTTTCTATGCGATCGCTTCTTTCTAAAGTCACCCCCAGGATCGGCAATGCTCCCATTGCGTTCGAGGTTCTGGCTCCTTGCCATTAGTTAGACGTAAAGGAGGATTCTTGTCTTTCTTTAACACTTTGAAGGTTACTTGCTACTTACCTATCCTCAGAGTTAGTTCCCCCCATCAACATTAATGATTGAGTAAGTAATGGCCAAGAATGGTCTTCGAAGGACCATAGGGGTTTCTATATCTTCTCCAATATCCAATATATAGAAGTCTATAGGAAAGTAAAATTATCAACTTGTACTTGCACATCCTTAATAATCCCCTTTGATTGATGAACTATTTTATCAGCAGCCTTTACTAACATCTTTGTAGGTACTAACTCTCCTAACCCCAACTTTTGACTAAAGGTGTAGGACATCATATTAATACTCACTCCCAAATCCACGAATGCCCTGTCTATGTTGACTCCATTTATATTGCAAGGAATGTAAAAGTCCCATGGATCCTCTTTCTTCTGTGCTATGTTAAGGTTTTCTTCTGCTTCGCGCTCTTTAACCTTCTTCTTCATTGATTCCATTAATGTGAGCCTCGTTCATAAGTGTTTCGTTATGTTCTCAACCTTATTTAAGTCAACCACCTTAGAATCCCTTGTTTCTCTACTTGACAATGATTTCCGCTGCACTAGGATAAGGTATAGTAATTTAGGTCTAGATTCCTTGATTGGCTTAATTCTGAGCTTACTTGGAAGGAGTTCCACAATTACTTGTCCTTTTCCTTTATCTCCATTCTCCTTTGTATGATCAAGTTCCTTTTCCTGAGACTGAGTGATGGCCATGATCCTTTCCTTTGGGTTAGACTCAGTATTGCTTGGAAGGGTTCTTGCATTTTGAGTAGATATTGCTTCAGCTTGTTGACCTACTTGGACCTTTAAATTATGCATTGAAGAGGCACGATTCTTAGTAACTTGCTCAAATTTGCTCTCAAGCCTCCTATGTGCATCCTCCATGTCTCCAATCTTATCTAAAATCTTATCTAACTTAGATTCCATTAAGTAAAGTTTATCTTGTTAAAAGCCCGATTTTCCTTAAGGTCTGAACTGTCCTTCTGCATTATTTGTCCAAAAGAAGTTAGGGTGATTCTTCCACCCATGGTTGTAACTATTAAAGTAGGGGTTGTTTCCCCCTCCTCATCCATACTGGGCTCCCATGTAATTCACTTGCTCTGGACCACCTTCCTTCATTAAGAAACAATCCACTATGTCATGGTACAACTGCCACATAGTTCAATCTGAAGTTGTATGGCCTTCACCAGAGTTAAGGAAGAATCCTTCAGGTTGTTGAGCTATCGAGTCAAGTTATCAATCCTTGCTTGCATTTTTGTTATTTAATCAACAACCACAATTCCTTTTTGTTTACAAAATGTAGTAGTTTGTCTACTCCACTCATTCGTCCATAAACAATTGTTACACGCCATCTCCTCTATTAATTCTTCCGCTTTATCAACTGTCTTCCTCATCAATGATCCTCCTGAAGTTGCATCAATCATACCTCTCGTATGCAAGATAACTTCATTATAAAATGTTTGTAACAAAAATTCCTTGGGTAAGTTGTGATGTGGGCATTTCCATTGCAAATCCTTGTATCGTTCCCATGATTTGTAAATCGATTCCCCGTCACCTTATTAGAAGTTGTTGATTTTCTTGATGATCTTATTCAGGAAAAAAATTTTATCTAAAAAGACGTAGACTAACTGATCCCAAGTGGTAAAATAGGCTAGGTTAAGGAAGTGATATGAAGCCTTTGCTTTATCTCTAAGGGTAAAGGGAAAGAGTCTAATTCTAACTACATCTTTCGACCTTTGATGATACCTAAAGGTATCACATATTTCTAAGAAGTTCACTATGTGCATGTTGGGGTCTTCGTTTGCTAGTTTATAAAATTGCACGTTCTATTGAAGCATGCTAATGAGAGCTAGTTTAATTTCAAATGATTCGACTTATACTGGCATTTTAACTACTCCTTGATTAGTCGCATTGAACCCTGGTCTTATGAAGTCCAAAAGGGTCCTCTGTAATTGTAACACCCCACTCCCGTAAGACCCGAACCCAACATCGATGGTGATATCCAAGTCCGTGCCCTGCGAGGGTGGCGTGCTACATCACTCAGTCAAATAACAGTATAATTTTTTTTTGAAACAAACATACACTTACATTATATAATATGTAGAAAACCATTTACATAACATAACCAGTAAATACAATGACCACGAGGGTCCTCTTATAAATACACAATAATATGGTACCAAAGTTATCACACTAATGCAGACGCAACTGATCCTGAACTCTTCTATCACTCTCAAGCGATCACTATACGCTCGTTGCCTAACGGGGTATTCTTCTGAGTCCTGAAAAATAATTGTAAATTTTAGGTGAGTTTTGTGAACTCAATGAGTGACCATCATCGATGGTCCGCTCAATCCATGCAACAATATCAATTCATAACATATATTCACATTGCTGCCTAAGTGATCACATTTCACAATTCACACACATCTAACTTTATTTCACACTTTCACAATATTGCACATTCACTCTTTTGCGAAAATCCACATTCATATTTTCCATTTTTGATCCATTTATTATAATTTTGCTGTGATCGATTGCCTAAACTGTCCCATTGAAAGGCTCATTAATATCTGTCCCTTATCCGATGGTGAATATAGGGCTCATTATACGTTGAGGCTGAGGCTCTGAATCACTTATGAGCTAAAAACTCTGATCGGTGGCAACTTTGGTCAACAACCATCATATTTCATGCAACACTAGGCATATCACAATTTGTCATAAATTTCACAGTTAGAAGTACCCCATGACTATTATCACATCAGTATATGGCATTTTGCCTTTCATTCAATCAAATATATCAAATCAAAAGCAGCATGTAACACTTTTGCAATTTATTACAGTGTTATGACCGAGCGCCTGAACTGTCCCTATAAGGGCACATTAATCGTTGAGCCAGAGGCTCTGAAACTGTCCTACTAAGGGCACATTAATCGTTGAGCTTGAGGCTCTGAAACTGTCCCACTAGGGGCACATTAATCGTTGAGCCTGAGGCTCTGAAACTGTCCCACTAGGGGCACATTAATCGTTGAGCCAGAGGCTCTAAAACTGTCCCACTAGGGGCACATTAATCGTTGAGCCATAGGCTCTGAATCACTGTGGGGCTCGAGGCCCAAATATAACGTTGAGCTAAAAGCTCTGATCGGTGGCTGCTCTGGTCACAACTATAAATTTCTGTTCATGCATTCATATATGAACTGCATATGCCACAATTCATCACTTTATTAAGCACGTATTCATATTTCGCACTCAATTAGCCTATGAATGCCACAATTTACATTTATAGAGCACAGTCAATCACATGTATCCTAATCAGTCATATCATAGGCAAGTAGTTCACAATTTCACGTACCCATAACACTTCTATATCATATCACTCTAATACTCCGGACCTTTTTTCCGGAGTTCATAATCAAACACTGACCCACCATTATTCTCCAGAGAATTATAATCACACAATTATAACACATAATAATTGGAGAACCGTCTAGGTCACTCACCTGACTTCCACGCTAACGCCTGGAAGTCTCGGCAATGTCGGTGGGCTGACGTTCCAAATGTGCCTCTATCACAAGTCAAAATACATTTATTTTACACATCGTCCAATTCAGAAATAATGCACATGGAGCAATTTAAAGACATGTACTATGCACTTTCGTGACATTCCCGGCACTATCACAAAAATTCCCATCACAGCCTTTCCTCTTTATCAGAAACTTACTAGACACTAAAATCATGTAATTTGTTTCAGAAATCTAAAAATCATTGTCCAATATATACGGGCTATCATTATGTCGAAACCATACTTTACATTAAACTTTCATCCAAAATTGAGAACTTTAAAAGATTGATTCAACACTTCCCTTCTTCATAAACGTGTAGACCCTTGTCTCTAGTTCATAACAAATCCGAAACTATCTCATTTGAATATCTGGACAAAAAAGTTATGGTTTAAAAACTAAAACATGACTATTCAAGAAAATGGGTCCTCACCGCGGCGAAGATTGAGCTCGCCACGACGAAGGCACCAGTGTGCGCCGCGGCGTGCACTCTCGCCTGCGTCGCGACGTGCACGCTCGCCTGCGCCGCGACCTACACGCTCTCCTGTGCCGCGACGTGCACGCTCGCCTGTGCCGCGACGTGCACGCTCGCCTACGCCGCGGCATGCACGCTTGCGTGCGTCGCGGCATGCGCATGAGCACGTCGCGACGTGCGAGCCCCGTAAGCCTCCCGAAACCTGATTTTTCAACAATTTACAATCAAATTCTTCATCTTTCGAAACATAATTCATCTCAACCCCAAATCAACACTCATACAACATTTTCCAACTCATTGCAAACCAAACTCATTCATAAAACATCAAAATTCATCCATAATCGACAACCCTAAAAACCAAACATATAAATCACCCATTCTATAACTTTTAACACTCAAAACATGAATCAATCATCTAATCAAGAGGAAAGAAGCTTGAACTTACTTGATTTGGCTTTCAAAATCCTTAGACTCTTCATGATTTCCTCAAAAACCATTTTCTTCTTCTCTTCTTCTTC
>JANKYF010034327.1:0-16433 GCA_029829435.1 Erythroxylum hondense | reverse complement strand
AAAAAGCAAGTTTTCAAGAGAAGGGCCATTTTGGGCATCAAGCTTACAAGATTATGAAATATGTGTTATGTGGGTTTATGGTGGTCCCTTAAGTTATGTCATGTGTAAATTGACCAAGTCAAAGGCTTCTCCCGCCTACCCGCTAGTGACATGGAGCTCCTTTAGAGACTCCCATAAGTTCACGGCTACGCAAGACCATTATGTGAAAATGTGTAGTACGTTCTGTTTTGGATCCACCCAAACCATTGGATGTGTTTATGTGTTCACGACAAGTTGATTTGAGTAATGCATTCATGATTTGCATACCTATGAATTTCTGTATGGAAAATGTTTTAAAAATATTTTTGCTTGTTGCAAACTAAAAAATTGTTTCCCACAGGCTTTAAGCTCAGCCCCCATTTTCCTCCCCATAAGCAGGTGATGAGTAAGAGATTGAGTAGTCAAGGACTAAGGCATCACTCCACTTTTGAAATGTTGTTGTAATTTAAGCAAATCTAATAAACCAAGGCTTTAGTTGCATTTTGAGCAATTTATTGTTCATATATCTTTTTTTATTTTGGGATATTTTTGAAACATACATGTATTGGGGACTTGAAATGCTGACTAAAGCTTTGTAAAACTATGATCTTTTGATACTAATCGTTTATGATTTTGGTTTCGCCCATGATACTCAAGGTTACATAGAGAAAAAGATTTTGTGTACTGATTTCAGGGATATTTTTGGGTTGATATGAGCTGATTTAAGAGAATTTGTCTTCTTAGAATTGTAGATGATTTTCCTAGTTTTCCAACGATATAAAGTTTGTAAGTTTTGGATATCGTAGTGGAAAGTTATGATCATTTGAAGTTGGTGTTGTTGCATAGGGTGAACCTTCGGGACAACTGCATTAATTTGAAAATTTAATCCTTATAGAGGCAAAAATAGTTTATGATCCTTCATGGAAGTTGTGGGTCTAAAAGTCTTCTTTAAAACAGCCTAAGAACGACCTCAATCCGAAACTTGTAGTGAAAGTTATGCCCTTTTTATTGCTTCGTCTTAGTTTTACATCTCAGAATGACGTCAGCATCATTTTAGTCTTCTTTCGTCTTAGTTTTGGTACCTAAGACGCTTCATCTTAGTTTTGCGTCTTAGTATGATGTCAGCATCATCTTAGGCTGATGTCAGCATCGTCTTAGTCTTCTTTCGTCTTAGTTTTGGTACCTATGACGCTTCGTCTTAGTTTTGTGTCTCAAAATGATGTCAGCATTGTCTTAGTATGACGTCAGCATCATCTTAGTCTTCTTTCGTCTTAGTTTGGGAACCTAAGATGCTTTGTCTTAGTTTTGTATCTCAGAATGACGTCAGCATCGTCTTAGTATGACGTCAGCATCATCTTACTATGACGTCAGCATCGTCTTAGTATGACGTCAGCATCATCTTACTATGATGTCAGTATCGTCTTAGTTTGACTTTCTGCTCCCTTCTTCTATTCTATTTTTAGGGGTCGAATCTCACTTTGAGTTATTCATGAAAGTTGTAGATGTCGAGGCTCTCTTTCAAATGGATTAAAAAAGAAATCAATCCAACATCTGTAGCAAAAGTTATGGCATTTGCGCCAAGATATGTATAATACGAGTAAAGGCATAAACATGTTAGATTCTTTTGGCCATAACTTCCTCATCCAACCTCCAAATGAAGTGATTCTTAAAGCAATGGATTTCTAACATCTTTTTCTATCTCTCCACTTAAATTTGTATCTTTTGGAGTTGAATTGAATAATTTTGTTGGAGAGAAAATGAGGGGTCAGTTGGGAGAGCATAATTGCATTATGTACATGTTTTAGCTTTCTAAATTTATCTCGAGCTGTAGGGCTCCGATTGAGATGATTCTTGCTTCAAAACGAACTTGATGAAGTCAAATTGAAATTTTGGTGTTTGAATAGTGTGGGCACTCCACTCCTATAGGATGACGTTATTTAGGGTTATTGAAAATAACCTTACAGGGTATTACACAAGCCCAAGGTTTATGATTCCGGATGTTGGGCTCCGAAAACGGGGTCCAACAAAGCCATTGTAAACCCATATGGTAACCATCAAGACAATTGATTTTAGATTGTTTTCAAGTTAGCATCTCAGACTCAACCGAAGAGATCGTTAGAAGGAGTCGCGAAGAGTATGGAAACAGAAATAAAAACTAACGTAATTGGTGTTCTCCATCCTTAAACTGTCACCAAAGAGTTAAGCCCTCACAGAGGTCCATCTCACCTCCAGAAAAGAAGAACATGATTAGAGTTTCATAGAAAGCTCTAATCCCTAATATATGACAGAAGGAAAGTTATTACCCGAGAAGAATAGTTAGTAGCGTGTCAAAAGGATAAGGGCCTGCTTTTCGACGTCACCGAAATCAGAGCATCTGGACCAACCAGAGTAGCTAGAGCTTCGACATTCGCTTCACAATTGCCAAACCTAATTAGGTAAAGGCTCAAAGTTTCAATAAAGGAGTTAGTTTTACCCTAATTTACTAATGCTAGTTTGTGGTAAGACGATGTCGTGTTTGTTTACTTTTGGATTCTGGTTGTACGTTGCTCTCCTACACATGAACAAGACTCCTTATTATGTAATTTTGCTATATTTAATGAAAAATTTTAATTTCTAAAAAAACATTTATGAAAGAACATGTTTTCCTTTTTATTCTTATGTAAATGGAGGTACAGGATTCCAATGGAAAACATGTTAATGATACCATATTCAAGTAATGTACAACTTCGATCCACAGGTGATTTTACATGATGTATCGAGTGGAGTGTCAAAATCAGCAACTTAGCAACAATTATCAAAGGGTGCTAAATCTCATGACCGCAAGAACAACACAAGGGATTGGTAAGGAAAGTGCGTTTTCTTGCTTTGCGAGGTGCAAATGCGGTTATTTAGGGCAGTGAGGAATGTTAATGCTGCTGAAAACAAATAAATTGGAGGAAAAAATACTTAAGCAAATCCCAAATGCTAAGGTTGATGTCATACACTTGGATCTTAGCTCATTTGCATCAATAAAAAAAAATTGCACTTGAATATATTGCCTCAGGCCGTCTTCTCAACCTTCTCATTGTTGAAAATTGTCAATTAGACTAATCCTATCTTGGCAATGGTTAACTATATCCTTATATCACTAAGCAAAAATTTAAAGTTCATTATTGTACATCCTCAATGTAACAATACAGGCATCTTCCTGACTAGTTTCTCACCTGCTGAAGACAACATACAACTGGACTTTGCAACCGATCATGTTGGTTAGTTGAGCAGGTAAATGTCAATGGTTTTTTAAGAAATTATAAAAATGCAAAATTTTCAATGTCTAAATCAATTTGAAAACATTTGAGTATAATGCATTTTCATGGGGTTGATTATGTAGGGAGCAGCAGCAACTTCCTATGGCGTATTATCAGTGGATAATATTTTAAGGACTACAACATGGCTAAACTAGGTCCTCTAGCTAATGATGGAGAGCAGGGAAAAAGAGTATAGGATGGATTTAACATAGAATTACGAAGGCCATATTGTTAGCTCAAGTTTTATATTTAACAATTTTGATGATAATTATTTAACATTTCAAAATTCAAATTAGATTTATTTCCTTGAATAGGAAATGATATAATTCTTAAAAGGAAATTAAATCATAGGATAATTGCTTTCTTTCTTCCAGGAATCTTCATTATAAACCTAACTAATTAGAAACGGTTTCATAAAATTTGGAAGGACGCTACTAATTCGAATAATTAGCTCTGGGAATTTTGATCTTATTGAATATTCCAGCAGAGATGATATCAAAGATCTATTAAATTCAAAATCGATCCAGAATATAAGTGAAGCAATGGCTAGTTGAAGAAATTGTGTATTTAAAGAAGAGTCACAACATTTGTAAAGCAGACTCAGATACACAGAATTTTACAACACTTCAGTTGCATCTATACTCTTGAAAGTTATATTCATATCAAACTCCTTGT
Source organism: Erythroxylum hondense (assembly GCA_029829435.1). NCBI lineage: Eukaryota > Viridiplantae > Streptophyta > Magnoliopsida > Malpighiales > Erythroxylaceae > Erythroxylum > Erythroxylum hondense. The sequence goes on along the minus strand of JANKYF010034327.1, from coordinate 12,453 downwards.
TCCTTAGAAAGAGAAATCACTCTATCGAGAGAGAAATTATTGTTCTTTGAGAGCTTACACTAAGCTTATCTTATGTTTATTTTTAAGAGCTTATAGAGGCATATTATACACTTCGAGTGTGGAAGGTTGGAGAACCTTAAAAAATATGTACTTGTGAGCTTAGAGAGGCATGTTAATTTTAATACTCAGATTCTTATAGTGAAATACTCAAGTTGAATACTTGGAGACTGAATGTAGGCTTCGTTATTAGCCGAACCAGTATAAATTTACTATGTCAATCTTTCTCTTTCTCTAACTTTTAAATTTTCGCATTATAAGTTTGTATTCTTAAAAGGCTCCTTCGATTTTACAACAAACTCCTTCTATTTCTATATCATAAGAGGTTCCATTTATTTTTGAAACAATTAACAGGCTCCTATCTATGAACAATCTCTTTTCTTTTGAGCGCTAGAAGTCTCTTATCAATTAGCAGGCTCCTTTCCCTTTGAGCGTTAGTAGGCTCCTTTCGATTGACAAGCTTTTTTTTTTATAATAAGATCCTTTTTGTTGTCAATGTTAATAGGATCCTTTTGAAAGTTGATCGAATCCTTCTATTTATAGACTTATTTTGCTCAGCAGAATATTATCAATTTGAAAGTACCTTGAAATGTTTTACACACAATTCACTCCCCTCTTGCGTATGTTTGTTTATCATTTGATATCAGAGTGAGGTTTCACATTTATTATATTTTATAACACGTGATAGATCATGGAAAACAACTTGAGAAGCATTGAAGGGCAATCCATCTCAAAGCCTCCTTACTTTAAAGAAAACAACTATTTATATTGTAAAGAAAGAATGACCATTTATCTTCAATCTGTAGATGTTAAAATTAACAAGCTATCAAGGTTGGAGCAACACTTCCTGCTACTGATAACGTAAAAGTGTGAACTGAAGCTTATAGAAGAAATGCACAATTGAATGCCAAAGGAAGACATCACTTGATTTGTGCGCTATCTCCAGAAGAGTACGAAAGGATATCTTATTAGCCTACAGCAAAGGAAATGTGGGACAAACTACAAGTCACCTTCAAAGGAACTAATAAGGTAAAGAAACATAGAATAAGTCTTTTAGTGCATCAACATGAAATTATTTGCATGAAACAGGGAGAAGCAACAGAAATTTTTTTTGACACTTTAACAATGTCATCACAGCCTTAAAGAACTTGGGCAAAATATATCCCAATGATAAACTTGTAACAAAGATCATAAGATCACTTCCAAAGGAATAGAGACCTAAGGTGACAATCTTAGAAACTGCAAAGGATCTCAATACAATCTCACTCGATTGGTTAGGAGGAACTTTAATGATCCATGAAGCTGAGCTTAGGTGTGACGAAGGATCCTCATACAGAAGAGAAATGACACTAAAAGCAGCTGACGAATCAAATCCATCAAATGGTAATGAAAGAGATACTAAATTGCAAATAGATGGAGATGATGAATTCAATTCCATGGTCAGAAAATATGCTCGCTTCTACAAAAAAAAGTTGATGAAGAATAGAGAAGGAAACAAGAAAAGTGGAAACATGTTCTCATCAAAGGCAACAACGACAATACACAAAACAATCAAATTATATATTATCACTACAAGAAACCTGGACACACAAGACCAAAATGTCCTCTTCTTCAAAAGGACAACACAGAAAATAGAAAACCCAAAAAGCCATGCTATGATTGCATCTTGGTTAGATGAGGATTTTGATAACCTTGATGAAGAAGAGCCTGAGGAGATCAACAACATTTGCTTTATGGCCGAATCAGGAGACAATGAGGTATATTACTCTAACTCTAATATTGAAATTGATGAATTAAGAGATGCATATCATGATTTATATGATCAGTACAAAAAATTAATAGTGTAGTATTTCAAAAAGGTCGAGAAGTCCAAAAATAATGATGAGTCTTTAATGAATAAGATTAAATCATTAGAATCTGAAAATAAAGATTTGTTATCTAAAATTGCTTCTCTTGAAAATGATAATAAACAAAAGGTTTCTGAAAAAAATGCTTAGAACAAAAGATAATTCAATTAGAAAATGCATTATTTGAAAATGATTCTGTTAAGATAAAATAATTAGAAGAGAAAGTTACTACTCTAGAGCTTGAAAAAGAAAAATGTGCCAAAAAGATTGTTTGTCTAAAAAAAGATCTTGCTAATTTTGTTAATGGAAAAAATAACCTTAATACATTATTTAGGAGTGGTAAAGGTTTTTTTATAAAGCTGGAATGGGATATAATAAAAATAATAATATTAGGCCATACAAGAATTTATTTGTTAAACTTAGCAATAGCTATAGCAAAAATAGCAGGAACTTGATAAGTAAAAAAATCATAACAACTATCATTCATTTGTTTTGTGTGATTATTGTGCTAGACATGGCCATATTAGTCACTTTTGTTACTTTCGAAAAATGAAGAAACTACCTCAAATGTATGTTTGGAGACTGAAAGGTGAAACTACTAATGTGAAAGGACCCAGAAAGATTTGGGCACCTGAAACGAGATAATACACTATTCAAATATGCTTTAAAACAAAGATGAGAGAAAATAAATGGATAGTTGATAACAACTGTTCGAGACACATGATAGGTGAAAATATCACATTTCAACTATATTAAAAGAAAAGGTGGAGGTAATGTTGTCTTTGTCAATAAAAATAAGGTAAAAGCTATTGAAATTGGAAAAATCGGTGATTCTAACTTCACTTGAAATGATAGAGATGTTTATGTTGATGGACTGAAACTTACCTTGGTAAGCATAAATCAATTATACAATAAGGGTTATAGAGTTGCTTTTTATGCATCACATTGTGAAATAATTGATAATCTTAATAATCACATTGTACTTGTAAGTCCTAGAAATCAAAACATATAATGTGCTTAACTGGAAGATATGTCTTCACAAAATGTCAAATGTTTTGATTCAATAGAAAATGACGCATTTATCTGGCATAGAAGATTTAGACATGCTAGCATAAGCTTCTTATCAAAACTATCCAAAATAAGTTGGTAAGAGGACTTCCAAATTTGAAGTTTGAAGATGATAAGGTTTGAGAAGCTTGTTTAAAAGGAAAACAAATCAAAAATAGCTTCCCTCCTAAAAATATTGTGTCTACTAACCAACCACTTGAACTTGCTCACTTGGATTTATTTGGTCCTACTAGGACTCAAAGTTTTTGTGGTAAACATTATGGTTTTGTTATAGTAGATGATTATTCTAGATTTATATGGGTTTATTTTCTATCAAATAAGGATGATACTTTGAAGTCCTTGAGAAGTTTTGCAGAAAAATTCAGACTAGGAAAGGCTACTGCCTTACAACGACTCTAAGCGATCATAGAGGAGATTTTGATAACAAAAAATTTGAAGATTTCTACAATGAAAATGGTATAACTTATAACTTCTCTTGACCAAGGACTTCTCAGCAGAATGGAGTCACTGAGAGAAAGAACAGAACTCTCGTTGATATGGCCAGAACAATGCTATGCAAAAGTGGTCTACCTCATGATTACTAGGCAAAAGCCGTGTCAACTGCCTATTACATACTCAACAGGTGCCTCATAGACCTATTCTAAAAACCCCTTGTGAGCTATAGAAAGGAAGAAAACCGAATGTCACTTACTTTTAAGTATTTGGGTACAAGTGTTTCATTCTAAACAATGGAAAAGACAACCTTGAAAAGTTTAATGCGAGATCAAATGAAGCTATCTTTTTAGACTACATTACTACTAATACAGAATTCAGAGTCTATAATAAAAGAACAAAGAAGATAGAAGAATCAATACATGTAGTATTTGATGAAGCACTACTTTCAATAACAACAGCCAATTCAAATGATGAAGAGAATCCTTTGGTTCCTTAAGAAACATCCCAAAGTCAAACTATACCTACAATACCTTTGGAATTACACGATAAAGAAGGTCCTTCTAAAGTGACAAAAAAGCAAGCTCCTTCATCTCAGAAGGAGCCTATGCAACAAAGAATGCCAAAAGAATGGAGAGGTTTTGGTACACTTTAGTACATTATAGGAGACTGCTCTAAAAGTCTAAGAACCAGATCATCAATGAAGAACAACTTTGTTGCCCTCATCTCAAAATTCGATAAAAACGGCAAGGTGGTAAGAAACAAAGCTAGACTTGTAGCTCAAAGATATAATCAACAATAAGGTATTGATTTTGATGAAACTTATGCACCTGTTGCTAAATTTGAATCGATTAGAATTTTACTTACCTTTGCATGCCATAGAAATTTCAAATTGTTCCAAATGGATGTTAAAAATGCATTCTTAAATTAATATATTAACGAAGAAGTGTTTGTTAAGCAACCTCTAGGTTTTGAAGATAAAAACCATCCTGACCACATGATGAAGTTAACTAAACCTCTACATGGTCTAAAGCAGGCTCCTCGAGCATGATATGTGAGGTTTCTGCTTAAGAATAACTTTGAAGGAGGAAAGACAAAACCTTATTTATTAAGAAAAATGAGAATGATTTACTCGTAGTACAAATATATATTGATTTGGTGCTACTAATCAATCTTTCTTTGAAGAATTCTCAGAATTAATGAAGGGACATTTTGAAACCAGCATAATGGGAGAATTATCTTTCTTTCTTGGATTACAAATCAGGCAAACAGAAAAAGGGATCTTCTTATCCAAGATAAATACATAAAGGAACTCAGCCTAAAGTACCATTTTAGGAATGCCAAACTGATAGGTACTCCTATGTATACTAGAATTAAACTTGATAAACATGAAGAAGGCAAGGCCACGAATGAGATAAAGTACAGAGGAATGATTGGGTCATTACTATATCTTACAAGCTCAAGACTAGACATTACGCTTAGTATGTGTCTTTGCGCATGGTTTCAATCAAATCTAAAAGAATGACACCTTCAAGCAGTCAAAAGGATCTTTCAATATCTTCACAAAACTATTGACTTTGGATTATAGGATCCAAAAACTAATTCATTTAACTTAGTTGGTTATTGTGATGTAGACTATATAGGTGATAAATTCGATCAAAAAATCATAAGTGGTCACTATCAAATTTTTAGAGGATGTCTAGTATCTTGGTCCTGCAAGAAACAAAATTGCACAGTACTTTCAATGACTCAAGCAAAATATATAGCAGTTGCTAGCTATTGTGCTCAAATCTTATGGATGAAACATTAACTCCAGGATGTTTCTCTAAACTTTTCTTATATTCAAATATATTATATGATAATACTAGTGCAATAAATCTTTCTAGAAATCCTGTTCATCATTCTATGACTATGCATATAGAAATCAAACATCATTTCCTTGTAGATCATATTTTAAAATGAACCATTTGATCTTTGGTATTGTAGACTATTTTATATTCTTTCTAGGTGAATATTCGATGCTACTTCTCTTTGCATATATTAGCAAGCTGCTTCTAATTTGATACTTTAGAAGCCTTCTCTTAGTTAGTAGGCTTCTTTTAATTTAGAAGCCCCCTCTCAGTTTAGTAATCTCCTTTTAGTTAGTAGGCTCCTTCTAGTTTAAAAGGCCCCTCTTATTTTAGAATGGTCCTCTTAGTTTAACATAATAGGATACATATGTCCTAAAAAGGATGTTTTTCATGGCGTCGTTTTAACTTTTAAAAACACACACACTATTCTAACAACTTTTCATAAGTGTCTGATAGAAGATACGTAAATGATCACACTTTCTGTATTAGCGTGTACGACTATCCTTTCTTACACAAAATCAACGCTCAAGAATCATTTAAGATACTAGAAACATAACTCTATCTTTACTCATCATTCTCTTTCTCAGAAGCACCGCTCTTTCATCTCTGCACCCTAAATTTCTACTCTCTATCTTTTTTCTCCTTAAAACTCCTAAACCTTTCCAAACTCACCTACAATGGCACAAACAATGTCAAACAGATAGAAGAAAACTTAGGCTTCAAATCTAGTCATGGAAAAACTCCCACTATGAACAAACTCTTGCTTCTAATTCCTCATCTCTGTCTCCCATAGTAGGTTCATTAAACACTCCTACATAACCTGTTTTATTCTCCTCTAAGCCCCAAACCTCATAAACAACCATTCAGGAAACTCTAGAAGAAAGAAAGAGGAAGATTTTTCCTATGTGTTCTCTGGAATCAGATTTTGATTCCTCTTCTAATGACAAAGAAATAACAATCATAAAGCATTATATCTCTGTCTTAGTAGATAAAGAAGAAAAGGTTGAAGAAGAAGAAAAAGAATCATTTAATAAAGGGGGGTGGATGAAAAAGGTAAGATTTCACATACCTATTATCTCCCTACTCATTCCTAATCCGTCTTTCGAAAATTCCATAAATTCTAAACCTGGTCCTAAAGATAAGAAAGTACTTGAAGTGCACTGGGTAATAAGAACCTGCTATGTTAATGAGATGACCACGGATTAGAGGAAGTGTAATAAAGCAAGATCTATAAAAAGAAACCACTGAGGCAGAAAAAAAAGAAGATGAAGAATCAAGGAAAAAAAGGGAAGAAATAAGAAAAGGCAAAGTGCCTATGACTGAAGAAAGCATTAAAGATGCAATCACCAAAAATAAGTTATTTGTCAAAGGAGCTATATTTAAAGATGCCCTCAAGGTAAAAAGGGCAAAATCTAAGAAACTTGTTATACTTAAAAGAGAGTCTTCATCACCAATAAAATTATTCCAGTCCATGGAAGTTGAAACAAGGTATAGAATACGCTACAAAAAGAGAAAGGTAGTTACTGGATGCATTTTGCCGCCCCTCCTCTTTGATGAATTTGATATTCCCATCTCTCTATTTGATTGTTGTTGATTGGGAGAACTTTTTAAACTTGAAGAAAACTGTGTGATGAATTGGTTAAATGTTTTTACATACACATAAGAAAATAAGAAATTGATAGGAAGCTGGCAATCATATCATGGGTACGAGAGTGCGAGATTTTGATCACAAAGGAAATATTAAGGAACACTCTAGGTGTAATTCTAGTTGGTAGGACTGACATTCCCTATCATAAGTGGGACATTTTTGACCTTGATATGGGAGAGGTAGTGGATTTTATTTGTCTGAATGCTGAAAATGTCCATGAAAGGAGATCTTGGCAGATACTTAGACTTACTGCCAAGATGTCTTACATCTATTTCAGCTATCTAAATTTTTCCAAAGAGTAGCTCAGTAGAAAGATGCAGTCTCCTAGACACGTATGCGGTCTACAATCTTTTGAAGGGTAATAAGATGAACCTTCCAGCAACGATTCTAAAGTTTATGGTGGAGAAGAGAAGTCATAAGAATACCACTAGTAACCTACCTTATGGATGTTGTTGACCAAGATTTTTGCATATTTTGAAGTGCCATCTGATAATTTAAGTTAGTATGGACTGGCAAAATTTCACTCTTCTATTCCTTACCAATTTGAATAAAAAGATAAAGGACAATGTGTGGGTTGAGAAGAAGACAAAAAGAGTAGCAGACCTCTTAGGCCCTACCCTACAAAAGTCAACCCCTGTTCCACTCCAAAGCACAAATGACCTAATCTTTCAACAATTGAGGGACATTCACTCCAATCAGGATGAAATATATGAACAGATTGACAACCTTTAAAATCAAATCCTCAACATGCAAATTCTTCTTAGAAATTTTTTTAGCTCTCTTACATAACTTTGTCACTATCGTCACTTGGATAATTCTTACACACTTGTGATATTTTTGCTTGTTTAATTTCATTCCATTTTATTTTTTGATAATGAAAAAGGGGAAGAATATTCATGCTTTGCATTACACCTGTGATATGTTTTCAATTCTTCCTTAATGATATATTGCCATGATGACATATTTGTTTTGATGATACAAATATTTACAATATATTTTGCCTAATTGTTGCTAAAATTTTGTTGAACTTGTAAATTTTATGTTAACGATAGGCTCTTTCCTTTAAAAGGCAGGCACCTTCTAATTGTAACTATGAGTAAGAATATATAAAGTTTATAGGTATCTTTCAAAATCCTTTATCATTATTTGAAAACTGAAAATATATCTATTATTGTTTTTCATCATCAAAAAAGGGGAGATTGTTAACTCAAGCTTTATATTTAACAATTTTGGTGATAGCTATTTAACATTCCAAAATTTAGATTGGATTTATTTCCTTGAATAAGCAATGATATAATTATTAAAAGAAATTAAATCATAGGATAATTGCTTCCTTTCTTATAGGAACCTTGTTAGACCCCGATCTTTGTGTGGAATTTAAAAATAGTAAATGAAATTAAATGAGTTTTTTTGTATATGTATTGTGTTATATATGTAATTATGCTTTAAGGAAATTGATGAGAATAGAATTGTTTGATTTGATAACTTTGGGTTTTGAATAGATTTGTATGGGTTATGAAAGTTCAAGTGGATGAGTTGATTGAAATGAAGTTGAAAAGCAAGAATTAAATAGAAAAAGTGTGAGAATTTGAATAATTAAGAAAGTTTGACTTTTTGGAGATGAATAGTTGACTTTTTGATTTAGGCAGAATTTGAGAAAATAATCTTCATGAAAATTGTAGCTTTTGTTGAGAGCTTTCTGTTGTCATAAAGTTTGATATTTTTCGATATCAGGAGTGAAAGTTATGATCAGTCAAAGTTAAGTATTTGTTTGCTTTGTTTTGTGAAAATGTCCATAAGTGTACATTTAAGTGTATTGTGTTTTGAGACAAATTATGTACTGATATAGTCTGAATTGAGTTAAGTGGTCAACATGAAAGTCATAGAAGACTTTCCTAGCTTTTCAATAATGTATAATATGCAATTATTGGATGTGAGAATTGAAAGATATGAAATTGTGAAGTTTGGATGTGGTATAGGATAACCAATTATTTGGCAGAATCTTTGACTGAAAAATTAACCTAGTTAAAGGTTGAAATTGCGTTTAAGTTCTGCATGAAAGATTTAGATTATGTTTTGATCTTTCCATTGATGTGAAGTATGCAATTTTAGGACCATGGAATAAGAAGTTATGATTTTTACAAGTTTCTGTTATTGTTTAACATGATTATTATAGGACAGAACCTTTGATTGGAAATTTGACTTTATTAAAGGCCAAATTGATTTTTTTGTCCTTCAGGAAAGTTGTAGGTGTCTTTTTGATCTTTACATTGATATAAAATATGACATGTTTGAACCTAGTAGTTGAAAGATAGAAATTTTGGAAGTTATGTGATTGTTTAGGAAGATGTTCATATTGACAGAAAGTTTGATTGGCTTTTTGACCCCTTTAGAGATGGAATTGATTTGTGAGTTCTTCATGGAAGTTGTAGAAATTCCTTTAATCTTTCTATTGATACTAAATTTGTTAATTTTGGAGTTCGGGAACAAAAGATATGATTTTTGAAAATTCTGAATTTTTTTGCAGCTCCAGATTCCATCCTTAGGCGTGCCCACGCCTAGTCTCTGAATTTCTTAGGTATGCCCACGCCTAATCTTTGAATTTCGCCCCGCAAGAGCCCTTGCCCTGCGAGGGTCTCACTTTCAATTATAACTTTTTCGTTTGACCTCCGATTGACTTGGTTTTTGAAGCGTTGGATTCCTAAGATAATTATCTACATCCTCATAGGAAATTTGTGAATTTATGAGATTAAATTGGGGTTGATTGATTTAATAAAAGTGAGTTAGATAATTTTCTGAACATGGTTCAATCTTTTGCAAAATTTGGGATCTGTGGAGATCCGATTGAACTAATTCTTGAGGCAAAATAAAATAGAGACATGGGGCTACAAGTCATATGAAGGAATTGAATTTCAATTTAGCCCCTAAGAATTTCAATTTCTGAATTGAATTTCGGATTAGTGTTTAGTCTTGGATTAAGAACATCTGAAAGTATTTTGGCCATAACTTTTTCTCTAGTAATCCAAATGAGGTGATTCTTAAGTTGGATTAAACTAGAGAAATAAAGCTACAAATATTCAGAAGGACTTAAGTTTCAATTTAGTCTTTAACAATGTCAATGTTTGGGATGGAAATAAAGTGCTGAAAAATGTGTTATCATAAGAATAATCTGAAATGTTTAGACTATAACTTTTGGTGTAGTGCACCAAATTAAATGATTTTGGTATTATTATGAAATTGAGACAATAAGGAACAATTCTCTAGAAGGAAGTTTTAGCAAATTCCTTCATTTTGATGGTAAGCAAAATGTCCTAATGTAAGCTTGAATTAAAAAGAATTTTAGGGGCAATTTTGGAAGTCTACTTAAGAAATTAAGTTAGAAGGCTTACATGGAGGGGCAATTAAGTCATTTATCATTCATTTAATGACTTAGCATGAGGGCTGTCGTTTTTAAGTTGGAGCAGCCGAAACTTAGAGCAAAATGAAAGAAGAAATAAAAAGAGAGGAAGAATGAGAGCTTCGGATGGGAGAAAAGAAAGGAGAAAAAGAGAGGAAGCCTAGGGTTTTCGATTTTTCCAAGCTTCCAAGAAGGGTTTGAGAGATGATTCAAGGGGGAAAAGATGGAAAATGATGAAAGCTTCCTTCCAAGCTAAGAAAAATTCGAAATTGGAGGAGATTGAGGTAAGAGATGAATTTTGATCTTTAAGTTTTTAATGAGTTTTTGGTTTAGATACCTTGGAAATGGTATGGGTTTGTGATTTATAAGTTCAATTTTGGTGATTGCTTAGTATTATTGATTCAATTTTGGATGATTGATTAATTAGGGTTTATGTTATTGAATTAGGGAAATTTAAGGAAAGGCTTTGGAGAATTGAAGCTTGGGACAAGTTTCTAGCATGGAAATGAGGTGGGTAATATGTTTATATTTTAAATTATAAGCTTATTATGTGATTTTGAAAAATCAAGAAGCAAATTATTGATAAATTATTATTTGTATTAATGTTTAAAAATTATGATTTCCGAAGGATTAAATTCCTTGTTTTCAAAATGATTTTAAGAAGTTGCAAGAATTATGAAATTCATTGTTTTCGAATTATTTGAATAATTTGATAATGTTGCTATGAATTATTAAATTGAAATAATTAATGATTTTATTGTTTTTGAATAAAAGGTGAAATTGCTACTTGAATTTTGGATGATGACTATGCATTGTGATTTGGATTTTGTTTGAATTATGATTTTACGAATCGCTATGATTATGCATTCTTTGTATAGATGAATTAAGATTTTTATATGTGAAATTGTGTGACTTTAGTTTCGATTATGACATGACATGAAAAGTAAGATTTTCGAAATGTGCCTTCGAGCAATACGAATTTTCAAGTGTGATATGTGTTATATGGGTTTAGTTAGGTCCCTTAAGTTGAGTCAGTGCACTGGTCTTGTTTTTTTAAAAGGCTTCGCCTACCTACCCACTAGTGGCACTGGAGCTCCGATCACGGACTCCCATAAGTTCACGGCTACACTGGACCACTATGCAGGAAAGTGTAGTACGTTCTGCTCACGGCTGCACAGGACCGCTATACGAGAATGTACAGTACGTTACGTTTTGGACCGAACCAAACCATTCTGATGTGTTATGTGTTTTTACTTTTGTTGATATCTGTGTGCGTTCATGTTTTTGGAACTTGTTCATGATTTGTGAAAAAGATGAGCTATTGAGGTTTTTCAGTAGTGAAACTATTGAAATAACTTATCAATGATTTGAAAAGTTTGAGAAATAAAAAATTTGCCAAATTTTCTACTGTGAAACCTTTAAAATAAATGGAAAAAGTTTTTGTAAAATGTTTTCGCTTATTTTTCAATTTATAAACATGTTATCCACGAGCTGTCTAGCTCACCTCCCTTTCATCCCCATCTCCAAGTTTCGAGCAGGATATCGGATGAAAGAAAGTCAAGCCATCTGCTCGATTTTGCATCTTTTTGTAATTCGTATATTTAGATTTTGGTATTTGGTTTGTAAATGGCTTAAAAAGCCATTAAGGATTTGTAAGTAATTAATTGATGATATGTATGGATTATGAAATTGTATAAGGACTTGAGTTATGGAATTGGATTTGCGTATGACTATGGAATGTGAATTATGGTTTTGTATATAAATTGGATTGAGATATGAATGTGTTTTGGATATGGATGATTTTGATTGATAGAGAAATATTGAAGTGCTAGGATTAGGATTGTGTTTGTTTTTGCTGAGTTTTCGGACGGGAGGTCCGATGATTTTGATGATTGTGTGATTGATTGGGAATTATAGAAGTGAGTTTTACTATTTGCAGGTTTTTGGGTTGGTTAAATGCAGTCGTTATGCTGCCTGATTTTTGTTAAATAATAGTTGAATAAAGAATCAAAATAAAATAAGAATTGGTAACTCATAAAGTTGAATAATGAATAAGAAAAAGAATGTGGATAAATTTCCAAAAAGGGTAATTGTTTTGATTTGTTTGAGTGTGAATTAGATGAAAGGTATGAAAAAGAAAGAAAAAATTTATAC
>JANKYF010033900.1:0-16452 GCA_029829435.1 Erythroxylum hondense | reverse complement strand
TTATTGTATAATTATGACGTCACACCGGTAATTGAACCGATCGAACCGGTAATTAATAAGGTTTCTGATTCAATAACCGGTCCAAGTTTCAAAACATTACGAAAACCAGTAAATGCTGTTGAAGCAGATTGAGCCAGTGCCAAACTATAATCAAACAAGCCTGTTTAGCCCATTTCAAGGGTAGTTTTGCGGGGTAACTTTTTTTTTTCAGAAAACCTTAAACAATTTTTTTTTCATTTTAATATCATTATATCACAAAGAATACATAAATAAGGAGTACCACGCAGAAACATGCAACATAGAGAAAAACAATTGTGAACTTCGATGGATGATTTTTCCAATCAACAACAAATTAATGCCTTTTGCAGGTTCTTAAAATTCTGTGCAGAGTTGTGAGAGTGTCCCATATTGAGTTATTGATAGGTAAATTAATGTATCGAAACCGCAAGCATCCATGCATGAGGAGTTATGTGTCGACTCCAACAGTTGCCACCTTACAATACAATCTTGTTTCCAATCGCAATCTATTTTGCAAGCAATCTTTGCTGAGTTATGATCTGCAGTTTTCATGAAGCATATAGTTCTTGCTTGTCGGCTTTTCCTGTAGAGTTCGTTAGTTCTCGTGACTATAGCATTCTCCTCCAAGCTTATGCCTTTGTAGAATCAAAACTGCTAACTAAAATACTTGCCATGAACTTGACAATGATCCTGGTAAAAAGTTAACAACCCGTGGTAGAATTATTAATCAATGTACAACATCTCACAACTGTTTTCCCATTTTACATGGTAACAAATGAAAAAATTGGTTACATCTCACAAGCAAAAAGAAAATCATACAGAGAGCAAAAGGCTACAATTCACATTATACAGAAACCAACTTCCATTTCCTAATCCTTAGGACAATTATCCCAAGAAATTTTAGTGATGACTGCCAAGGGAATGTTAAGGATATGACCATGATTCCCGAAAACTCCAATCCTTCCAAAGCTGGCAACAGTGTTATTCATTGTTGCGTTAAGAACTATTGTCAAGACTTGCTTGTCCCCGCTGGCAATGGAGAAGTGAGATGGAATTACTTTAACAGACACCCCATAAGGTGGACTCCACCCAACAGAGTACGTCTCATTGCCTGCAATGTTGGTAAGGGATCGCTGAACTGTTCTAGACTGATCTAGTTTGGAAATGGTGATTGATGGAAGGTTCAAGTCTGCTCCAGTCATTGATGAATTATAGTTCCAACAGTCATGCCCTGTGTAATTCAAAACCACTGGACTAGATCCATTAATTCCACAGAGGAATGCCATATAGTCGTCATAACCTGCAAAAGTTAATCATATAATCTTACATTATGATATGGTTCTATCGTGTTTGTAAGCAAATTAGTAACAAAGTGCATCAAGAAGTTTATCTCAAGCAATATGTTCACTTTCAATATTATAGGCACTATAGCACTTGCATACAGAAAAGCCAAACCGTCTTTGATGTTTTAACATAAAGAGTTCTGAAATATTCTCGATTTTCTCAGAACTCACAAGCTCACATGCTAAATGAGGAGATTCTTTTTGATTAGCAGTTTCTTTCTGGCAATTCATACTATATTTTAAGAATCATTTCTCATTCTTATAGCCAAGAATGATTGGACACACTAAGAATGTGAAGAGATCAATCATTTTACCAGTTTCCCATGTCCATGCAACTCAAACATCCATAATAAAGAGTCATGCTATAAATACAAAAGGACTTACTAGCATCAAAAATAAGACCAGGATCCAAAGCTCCAGTTGCATTCACGAAACCACTTCCCATGTCAAAAGGCGTTGCCGGAGACTGATTTAAATCTGGGTTAGCATAAGCACGTTGAGCCATTATTGGCCCACCATTTTTGTCATTTAAAGATGCTGTGGTAGATAGAGCAGAGGCTACAGCTGCAGGACTGAAACTAGGAAACTTTTGCTTTATCAGAGCAGCAAGCCCAGCCACATGAGGAGCTGCCATGCTTGTACCCGACATCAGTGCAAAGCTCTCACCTAGAAGAGAGATTGACCACCTAATACTATCAGGTACCATTCTGAAGTAGTGTATACTTCAGAATTATAAAATTGTATTTGACAATCTATGTGCATAAATTTTACCTTGGAATTCAACTGAGTCTGTGCCAAGAGAACTCCAAGCAGCCCATATAACGTTACCAGGAGCCACCAAGTTGGGCTTCAAAATGTCAGCTTCATTGAGAAAACTGTCTTCTGGGTCTGGTCCCCTAGCAGAGTAATACATAATTTTTGGAGAAGAATAACTGTAGTTCGCTTTTATTCCACCTGAAATGCTTGCAATTGCTCCAAACTTAACAATTCTTTTTGTGAAGTCGCTCCTCTCAAGAGAAGAATTGTAGTACTGAAGTAAAATCTGTCAAACGGATCATGAAAGATTTATTAGGTTCAGTGTCAAGTTGCAAGTGGTAATAACAGATAGACTTGAAACTAACTCCTAAATTCTACGAAAAAGCCAAGCTAAAGGTACTGCTTAGTGATTCTAAAGTTCCTAAAAGTAAAGAGAAAACAGAATTCCCTCCAAGCTGTGTAATCCAAAGACATACTTAAAAACTTGACAACAGATACAACTGCATGTATCAGCAGAAAACTTTCACCTTGGAATCATTTGAAGATGAAAGTATGATACCAGGCATTGCCATGGGAGTTGGGTTAAGCTGATAACCTATCACAAAAGGATCCATGTAGAAGACAACACCTGCAGCACTAAGGTTCCTGGCTGTCTGCAAGGCTTGTTTTATGGTGGAGAGCCCAAGCACAAACCGAATCGAATAACTGCAAATCAAAATGTTTCCTTGGACCAGATCCTGATTGAAGTTGCTGGTGTCTTGGCATTCACCCACATACATATCAGTGGCAATTGATGTTTCATTGTTCAAAGCATTTGTTGCAGAAACCAGTGTGTACATAGTACCTTGATCAGTCCCAGCTGAAGATAACACATTTGTCAGTCTCTTCCTCAAGGGTAATAAAGCACAATTCAATGCAAAGCCACACCAAAGAACATGTCTTAACAAGAGTGAGGATAAGAACAAATTGCCACTTGTTTGAGTTGCACCATACGGCACTACCACAGATTTCTGCATAGATATCTGGTAGGGCTACTCATGATATTAGTTGGTATTAACTAAGATAGGAATTTAAAATTGCATGTTGAACTTGTTGATTCATAATTATTCCAACACTGCTTCCTCTTGGGAATACAAAACAAAAAGGAATTCGTTCAAGAAAATTAACTTATTTCCCTATTATGCCATTACTGTAAAAGTTTCACTAGCATGGCTTAATGCATGGAATTGCATATTTCTTTTCTCCTTTTTTTCCTATAGTCAATATTCATTTAGTGGCTTCCCTCTGGATCTGATTTTCGCTCAGTTAAAGTGGTAGACTTACTGCACCCAAATAATTACGCAGTTCAATACAACTATACGTACATCCTTTATGTTTCTACTTTCTAGTGTTTTCAAAACATGTATACCTGATGCCAAGGAAAATGTGTGCAAGCAGCAACTTTATATGATAAAACTTACAGGCAAGTCCGACTCCAGGAATGGTTATGTTGTTCCCAAGTGTGATAGAGTTTGTATAGACTCTATCGTGAGATGCGGCACCAACAGTGAAAATCCAAGGACTGAAAGAAGACATGCTTTTGGGTGATGGTCCTGTATTGCCTGCTGCTTGTACAACAAAAATGCCATTCTTCACAGCTGAGAGCAAGGCCATGTCTATTGGATTAAAAAACGTAGCAACACCAGAGGGGCGCCTGTTGGGCGTGATTGATAAACTTATGATGTCAACTCCATCCAGAGCTGCCTGCAAATGCAGTATGAATTTGACTCCCTTACTAAAACAGTCTAAGATACAAACAGGATATTAATACAATTTATAGTAGATTTTCATTTCTTCATTTTGAAAAGAAGTCAGGGTTTGGATATAAATCACTAGAATCCATAGAAAATAAAGTTTAAAGAAATGATTTTGAAGTTTTACCAAAGCTCATGGAACATAACGAGTTTTGAAAAGCTATATCAAGTCATCAGCCCCATGTTGTACGGGTCAAATATGCAATAAAATTCATTGAGAAACAATGTAGTAGATAACCATTATAGCAGACAAATCCAGTTAATTAAATTACCTGGTCTGTTGCCGTAACAACATCTGCTGCAAAGCCTCCAAAACTCTTATATAATGCCTTGTAAACAGCAATGCTGAAGAGAAGTGCATGCAATTAGTACACAAGCACCCTTATTATAGACAACTCATGTTGAAGATGAAAGTTTGATATAAGCCAATGCAATTCTCTTCTTCTAGAAAAGATTCTCAGTTTGTTTTCTCATGGTAGTCAATAACAAATTGATCTATGAACAATATAATTAAGTTGTTCCCAGACCCTATAAAAGTAAACAATGTCTCTGATTAAGTTGTTCCCAGACCCTATAAAAGTAAACAATGTCTCTGGTTTGGCCTTTACTTCATCAATGTGCCACAAAATCACCATCAATCCAGTCAAAAAGTCAGAGTAGTTGGGGCAACTTGAGATATCGACTATCGACCATAAATAATTATAATCGGGTAATTTAATCCACTAGTCTCTTTGCTTTTAAAAGATTTAGGTTCTTAAAATATCAATGACTAAAAGAGAGTTTACAAATTACTGTGAACGGGGAGCCATTCCACTTGCATTCCCAAAGTCGTGACCAGTAACTATCACTGGAATTCCATGGTTACCTGCTGCAACAGCAGCTGTATGCCTGTAGACAGTTACGAAATGGTTAACTACACTTTGAAGATGTGGGTAACGTTTTTATAGGGACACATCAAAATAAACATAATTGCAGTAAGACATTCAAAAAAGTAAGTCAAAGGCCACTTACGTCCCATGGCCATCACCGTCAAATGGTGAAGCATAGTCCTCACTGGAGTTGAAAATTCCTCGGGTTATTGCAGATGCCGCAAAATGACGGGCCCCAACAAGCTTCCTGTTACAAGAACCAGAAGGGAAATCTGGAGTAACCTCACAAATGCCTGAGAAATGGGCAGGTATTGGATAGGAACGCTCAGATAAGTCATCAGCAAAGCTTGGGTGAGTGGGATCTATGCCAGTATCAACAAAGCCAATAACAATTCCTTCTCCAGCAGTTTCATAACCTCCTTCTTTATCCCATGCACCGTGTGGTAATCCCAAGAACTGAGGAGTATGGGTGGTTGCAGTTCTGACGGAGAAGTCCAAAACCACATTTGACACTTCTCTCCGGTCTGAAAGCTTGTCTGCCTTGTAAATTCAAAATAAACAGAAACAAACTCAGTTAAGAATTGAAGTCACAGAACATTAGTGCAGACAAAAATTTGTGGGAAATTTTTTATATAGACATGCAACTGTTGTACGAAGTTAGTACTTCGGAATCTAAAGGCACTGTTGATGTTGGAAAGAATAGATTGAAAAGAAAGTAACACTAGTAAACATATCAGCAGAATCATAGACATAAATTGATATGACAAATGATGATAATGCACATACATCAAGAAAATTAACAAAGGATACAATACCTGTTGTGGGGTAACAAGAACAGCAAACCCATTAATCAAGTAGTGGTAGCTGTAAAGCTTCAGGTACTTCTCCCCCCTCAACACCCTTCTTAATAATGAATCATGAACTCGAGCAACATAAGAGCCAGAATTTCCACCAGATCTAGAGTTATTCCTAAATGTAACAACACGTATAGAAACTGTCATCAATCACTCCATTTGACTATCTTCATCAATGAAAAATAAAACAAAGACCTGAAGTTATCTCAGACCAGTATAATCATCGACAATGTTGAGGAAATTGTGGAAAAATAATTATGAAACACAAACACAGTAGAGCACCAACTTATTTAAAGTATGCATCTCCTAATGGACTCATTTTGATTGCTACAAATTGAAACGAAAAGAAAGAGAAGTGTTTCATCTGTTGGAGGAATCCAATTAGAGACTCAACAGAACTTCCGCAGACATACAATTCCACATCAGCCGGTGCATTAGCACGAGTAACTTCCAGCTCTCAACAAAATGAGACTTCCTTCTTCTAGTACGTAAATCAATTAAAGAATAAACCAAAGAGACCTGAAAACGCATGATGGCTTAAAAATCTACAAACATGACAACCAAATAATACCTTGGCCATTCACTAAACAATTGAAAGCATTAAAAGCAAAATTCCAGGACAAGGAAGTTAAGAAAAAGAATATAAGACAACAACTTAAACAACCAGATTCCAGAAGCAAGACAGGGTGAACAAGAAGAAGCAATTTAGAAAAAAAAAAAGAAATATCTACCTTGTTTGCTTGAATTTATTTGGGCTACCAGGAGGACCATGCTTGAACACATTGGTTTCCTTTCTGAGCTCCCCATAATAATGTGCTGTAGGAGCTTGTTTAAGAGTCACAATGTAAACAGCTGTTGCATTTGCACCGTCTGAATCATCCTGACACAAGGTGCCCAGAAACATGCCCAAGCTAATCACCACCGTCAAATGTACCCAGTGAACCCCTGTCATTTGCAAATATCTATTTTATGAGGCCAAAACAAAGTTCCAGAAACCATACACCAGCGGAAATGAACAGCAAACGTGAAACAACTCCAGGTTCAAGTTCAAGCTCGACAGCCCATAAGCTCAACTCTGAAGCACCAGCCTTTTTCTTCGAGCAACAAGTGAAGAACTCCCAAACCCACAAAAGCAGAGAACTTTCTTAGTAGTGTGCAAACCAGCTGCGAAGAGAAGGGTGCAAATACCCGTCAACTGGCCATAGAAAGAAGGAAAATAAAAGAAAATGGCAGAGTTCTCTATGTGAAGAAAAGGTACAATCTTTTGTTCGCCTTTGGTGGGGAAGGAAAGGAAAGACTCCAGCTTTGCATAAACGAATAAATGAGGTGAGTTGGGTCTTATAATATACAACGGAAAGAGCCTGCAAACTTTCTTGGGTAGTGCGAAGGTGGACATTTTGATTAGAAAACGAACGTTTGTTTTGGCTTTTTACTTTTTTTCTTGACTGTTGATGGTGGGTTTTATCGGCGCTTTTGTGCATATCATCATCTTGCATTCCTTTTCTCGTTATGATCTAATACCTTCATCTAATGTATCCAAGTACAAAAAAAAAGTATAATGAAGCATTAAAAAGTTAATTGAATCGTATGAACAAGTATAGTTTGTTTTAACAAGATTAAAAAATTATTATAGTTATTAACACAGGAAGAAGAAAGTTTCAAAAAACTATACGGTGGGTCAAGTTGAAAATGATTGGTCGGTGTTATGAAGACAGATATTGTTTTTTTCTAGTTTTTGGACTTTCTCTGTACAATGCTCTCAACGTTCTAAAATTGATAGGCTGTTCTTGGTCTTTGTCTTTTACCATGTGTAGATCTAGTGGCTATGTGCTTGCTACTGTGATTACAGAAGTACTATGTAACAGTAGATCTAGGTTATGATGGATTGGACTCACACCGTAAAGCCTGATTTGTGAATGTGATAAAATTAATAAATTCCAATATAATCTCATAAAAGAATAAAATTTTGATCTGTTTGAGAAGGACTTAAACTCAAAAAGTTGAAACGCTCACCTTAGGCGCCCCCACATGCCGGCCCGATATTGTATGAGGGAGGTAAATCACGGTTTGATTCTAGTCAACTTCTCGGGAAGGCGGTCCAGTGTTCGGTGCGCACAAGGAGTCATCACATTAGATAAACTCTCACACTGTCGCTGCCGAGACTCGAACCCATGACCTTGAACTCAACTTTCCTTCTCAATGACCAACTAGACTACCCGTGCCGACTGTTTGAAAAGGACTTTGATTAATGAAGCATGTGCAATTGCATCTGTAATTGATGTCAACGTGCCAAAATTAGGATCTTTACTTTGGTGCTGCCCATTCATTAAACAAAAGTGGCGTAGTGTAGGTCCCTTGGCATAAAGCTAATAATTTGGAAGGGATTAATATAGTCGTTGGTGTGCTTTCTTTTATAATGCCTGATTCCTTCAATCTTGTTGTCTTTGATATCACTTGATGGCTTTGACTATTGCAATAGCAAAGTATCCCATTTACAAACTTGCCAAGTTCCGCTTTTGAGGAGAGAAAGCACTAATAATCAAATACATGGCGGTGTGTGTGTGTCAGAACTCCAATTGAAGAAGAGAGTTTACAGTGGTTTTAGCATATGAGAGCAGGAGGAATGTGTAGTGTAGTGTAGTGTAATGAGTTGAAGTTGTTACAAATCTGAATGACAGATGGTGTAAAACCTACATTTATTGCCAAAGCTTCCACCGTTGGTAGGTTGTAGGTATCCATACCTTCTAGTAATGACTAGAACTGTGTCACTCTCGTGACATTTGCTACGCCAAAAGATAACGTTTCTTTTGTCCTATCTGTGACTTCACTTCAAAAATTTCATACCTTATCGCTCTTTTCTCAACCTAGTAAAACAATCCAAACAAAATGTAACCTTAATACCCATTTGTTTATCTTCAAAGAAGTAACTTGCCATGCCTCAATAAATCAAACTTTATCCAAGTACAAAAGACTCTACTCTTCAAACCTAGATGCTACTTTAACCTATAATGTGACTTGGGACTTGGATTCGTCTTAAGTTGATACATACATTATGATAACCGGACCTAGTAAGTCAAAGTACATCCACCAATCTTGAACTGGCATACGTCATTAGAAACCCAATCAAACAAAAGTAGCTGGGCTTAAAACGCCACCTAGTAGCATTATAATCCATGCAAAACCAGGCCCATCAGAGAAAAAGAAGAAGAAAAAATGCTAGCTGGGGATATCTTACGAGGAAGTCATGATGTGAACATCTTTCTTTCCCACATTGCTGCATACCAAATATGGTGAAACGCACATGACATGAAACGTAAGTGTGTACAGAATGAGGAAGGCTAGGTAACATTAATCAATAATATCTTTCAAGTTAAATGCCCTGCTGTGCCTGGAATTTCACCTTACCAAAATATGTGCTCATACAACTTTCATTTGGTGCTGCATTCTCATTAGCATACATATTGTGCTACTAAGTAACAAAATCCTAAACTAGGATTCAATAACTAACACGACCAGCCAACAAATTCAATATCAGATGTCAACAAGCAGATGAGACGCAGATGACAAACCATCAGATTACCACCTCAAAGAACTCTTCCCTGAAAGATCCTTCACCTCTGGACTTGACAAGCCTGTGACAAAAACAACAAAGTGACCCGAATTCACCTATAAATATTAGCAAAATCATGAAAAACTCCTTAGTTAAAAGAGGGGGATAATTCCCAGGATGTTAATAAAATGATGCCATACTCAAAGAATCTGATAAATAAAAGAAACAATAATGTGCCCACCAATAGCAATGTATTAAATCCATTAAAATAACCTTTGGAAGAAGCTTCAATGAACCGTGAATTCCATACAAAAACTTAACATGCACTTGCAAGGTTTATATTTGGACGCAGGAGTTCTGCAGTGCACATTCTATGCAAGTTTTTGGTATTTATAATCACACCAATACTCATAGTACCCATATTGCTAGTATCACGGACATCATTCTCTTACCTCCTATCTCAATCCCTACAAGATCAGGAGAAACTGGGAACACCAGGTCAATCAATGTTTGGGACTACGTTGATCTTAAACCTACATCAGAGGGATGTGATGGGACACCAATTCCACAAAAATTAGTATCAGGAAGCTGATAAGTCACTTATCATTGCAATGCACTATGTAGTGCAGCTTCCTTAAACTCCTAGAAACTAAGGAATCTAAATATCTTATTTTGCTTCCATCATGATCATGCCACGTTTTCTTATTTAGCACATCATATAACTAAGCGAAGAATTTGTTAAAAGGGTAATTGTCGTTAATAACTTTCAACCCCTAGCGCAATTCTCATTCTAAAGTAGATTCATGCCTAAATGCAATTTTTCAGGTTAAGGTCAGTCTCCACAACTGTTTATACAGCACTTTGATTTTTTCCAAATCTTCAGATTTATGCGATAATTTTACAGAGGGAATTTGGATATAAGCGTGAAAAAGTTATGTTACATAACGTTCAATTATGCATCTTGACAAGAGCAAATGATCAGAAGTACCAGATACAAATTAAAAAGATTCTACAATACAAGATTACCATAAATAAATTGTTAAATGTGCAAGCTTGAATTACTAGAATCATGATGCCCCCTCTCATAATGCTGGTCTTTATCTCAGTTCAGATAGAAGCAATTAAAGGGGAAATTCAGGGACTACATACACAAGCGGAGGATATCAAAAGTCTCCTAAATGTTAACCTCTATATCAGCATTAAACATATAATGAAATCTTGTTTTCTACATATCCTAAACTAGCTTATGTGAAATTTGCATCAAGCTAATGTAATTGTTCAACTCAGAATTCCTCTTAAAGACAACTTCAACAACAGCAAAAAACAACAATAGAAGACGCACCTTATCATTATTGCTGCTGATTCTGCTGCTGGGGATTTGGTGGAGGAGGCATACCAGGCCTCGGTGGCCCATACCCAGAAACGCCAGCAGGTGGAGGAGGCATCCCCGGTCTCGGCGGAGGAGGAGCCGGCATTCCAGGCCTAGGCGGAACAGGCGGCCCTCTCATCATCCCTGCTGGAGGCTGAGGTGGCGGCACTCCCATTGGTCTCTGCCCAAATTGCGGCGGCATAGGAAATCCAGGTTGAGGTGGCCTTCCTGCAAACTGCGGCGGAACCTGCGGAGGCGGAGCCCGACCCATGGGTGGAACCTGACCCGGAAAAGCTCCAGGAGGCATCTGCCCGGGAGGTCTAATTACCGGCGGCTGACCACCAGGTGGCGCAGACGAAGCCGGATAAGTCATCGGCGGAGCAGAAAGTTGAGGCACCGGCGGGCGGGAGATCTGTGGCTGCATCATGCCGGGAGCGGGCCCACCAACGCCACGAACAGGTCCAGCAAGGCCAGGCTGGGCTTGAATAAGAGGAGCAGTAGGGATTCCACGACCAGCGGCACGGCCAATGCCGGGTCCGGCGACGGCGGTAGCGCCGACAGCCTTGGCCCGTGACTCGTCTGGGGGAGGAGGGCCTTCGACTGTCATAGAAATCACCTCTTCGCCTCGAAGAAGGACCAGGCCGAGAGTGCGGCGGTCTTCACGCTCTTCGTTGGTCTTCTTTCCCTTAGCAGGAGGGAGTTTACGGAACTCCTCGCAGTCGCCTAGGACGAGGTTCATGTGGCGGTCGAAGGCCATGAACTTTCCGACTAGCTGGCGCCCATCTTGGATAGTGACCCGCATCCGATAGTTAATGTACTGAAGCATCTTGGAGCTCTTCGACATCGACATTTTGAAGGATTTGCGAAGGAATCGAACAACAGAGCTGGAGATCTAGGGTTTTAGCTTCTAATTTGAGTTTTATTGCAGGTTTTTATAATAGTCGGAGGGTTCTAATATAATCAACAACAAGCCCAATAGTAAAAAAGCCCAATACTATAAATTCATTTCAGCCATTACTAAAACCGACGAAATAAATATCCATGGGAGGGAAGTTCCCAGCTCAGTCACGGCCTAGAAGATGATGACCCCAAAGCTCCAGCCTTTTCATTAGAACGGCGTTTTACCAGATTTGGGTTTTAAATTCTTATTTTACCATCTTTTCTATTGTTTATAAAGATACAATGCAAGTGTTCCATCGTATGCAAGGGTCAAAAATGGCTATCTTCGCACTTCGCAGTCGAAATCAAGTCCGGCCAATTCATAGCATTGAAAGCTTTACACTAGTTTTGTCGTCATGGTCAGAGGCTAACGTCGGATTCAGTTGCCTAGTTTCTTTCTGAATTTCCTGTTTTTGTGTTTTGAGGTTTCATGTTTGTGTCTCAAAAACATTGTAAACCTCATGCTGTTGACGGATTTGCAGGCCATATACTTGGGAGTTGGGATTGACTGGTTCATGACCGGGCTTGACTTAGAAGAGCCTCTTGTAAGTTTCTTTGTATTTCATTCCCATATCTGTTCTTTTGCTCAAGTGATCCTTTTTGTCATTTTTTTTTTCTCCTATTCTCTATTGCTTTGATTTGTTATTCTGTTCAATCTGAATATAACTTTCTTTTTGTTTCTATTTCATACTAAGGGTCTAAGTTAAAGGTTTTAGAGACTCGGGGTGTAATAATTTGGCAATAACATGTTTAGCATCAAATCTTTAAGTTTTGCTCTCTTAATTTCTAGAGTTGATGAATAAATTGGCTTCTGTTGCTGGAATATGGATGAGGACTCAAGATCATATCATTCTTGGTGTTAGAGCAATTGCTTATAATATTGTAAAACTAGATAAGCTTTTCTCTGCATTGCAATGTTTCAGTACATGACTTAGTTTTGAATGATGCCATTACGCAAAATGTCCATGCATTGAAAAAAAAAAATCGATTTAGTCTTCGTCAACTTATGTCTGCATTGTTTTTGACTCATTAGGAAACTATAAACTTGTTCGAATGATGCCATTATGCAAAATTTCCATGCATTGAAAAAGGAAATTCGATTTAGCCTTTGTCAACTTAGGTCTGCATTGTTTTCGACTCATTAGGAAACTATAAACTCAATAAATACCATTATAGATCATGTTGTGGGAGATGACCCCTGTGCTTAATTCACTCTACTTTTTACTTGATCTTTTCTAAATTTAGAGATTTACTTATGTAGAAGTTTCCCGTTCCTAGCTAAACTAATTTATATGTAAGCTCAGACTTGTAGGATATTTCACTCTGAGTCACCTTTGCATTGACTGATTCCCCATGAACGATGGAATAGCAATCCCAATCCCAATGTCAATTCTCACAAATGAGCTACAAGTATCTAGAAAATTTGTCCGATTTCGGTTGTATGGGTAAACAAGTGGCATTTGACTTGTGTTATAATGGCAGAACAATGAGGAACTACAAAGATCCATATTTCATTATGTTGGTTTTCTTGTGCATTGGTTGGTGTTGTACAAAGTACGAATTTATTCATCTTAAATACTTTACTGAGTTAAGGATAATTATATGCCACATAATTAGTATCTATTCCTCATAATTCATATGATAACCTGTTTGCAATTTAATGTAGCCATTCGTAACTGCTTAGTAACTGTTGGCTTTGAAATAATAATTGTTGCTCTCTAAAACAATAATATTTGCTGTCACTTAATGAGAACTAAAGAAATACTCTTTAAGAAGTTGATGAATAGCGATTATTATACTAATTTTGTTTCTCATTCCGTATGGAAAATAATTCTCTTTCTTTCTCTATGGGCATTTGAGAGCTAAATATTCTGTGTCTGATTTCATATTTGCAAATTCTTTAGATAAACTTACATATTCCACAGTGGAATCTAACATGTGAAATTTTGAAAAGTACATAATAATTCTCCCTCAAGAAATGATTTGTCAAAATATTGTGACATCATTGGAATATGAACAAAATGGGAGACTGGTATCCTTTGTGAACAACATCATTGGAATGCTGATATCCTTTGTGACAATTTGATCTTCTATAAAATACGGTGCATAATTTTGGGTGTATCCACCTAAACTTAACATATCTACGCAGCTATCTTATTAGCCTTATGCTTATGAGAGTTCTGAATTTACTGCATGTTAGAATGGGTGATCTATTTCGTAAATGAGAGATTATAGTGGAACATGCAGAGGTAAGGTTTGGACCTCATATTTTGTACTCTATAGCAAACCATATCTGTTGTGTGGTAGAAGCTGTGCTTAATCTGTGTAACTTGTGATGAAACTAGATGGACAATGCTTTTATATATGTTTGTCATTATCTTTGGCTGATATGTTTTACATATGTCTCAGTAAATTTATTTCCTAGCAATATTAGGAACCGAGATGTTCAATGATTAAACTAGTGCTCAAGATATTAAAGGAAATGATTAGAGGTTGCTACCCTGCTTATATTATATCAACAATATGGCTAGAGCATGATAACACTGCTGATCACCTTGCTCATATTAAAATTTATTGGATGGATTTGATTTGCTGGGTGATCGTGGACTTAACTATTCAGATTATTAACTTATAAATAAGTATATTTGTTTAGATATTGAACTAGGGTAGTACATTATGTTTGCCTTGAAACTTTTCAGCACGTGAATGTACATGCGTCAGGTGTAAAATATCAATTATTTGCTAAAACATGGAATATCTGTAAAAAAGAAAGAGCTTCTGGGAGAACTGTTTAAACAATAAAAAATTTCCATCTGATTCAGGATATCCATAGCGGGAAGAGGAATACTTAAAAGGTCTTTTATGTTTCTAAAATGATGGTAAATCGCCATGTAGTAGATAACTATTGATTAGATAATGTCAATAATTGGCCATCTTTAGTTCAGGTGAGCGATTGACTGAAGAACATGAAACTAATGTTGGTGATGAAGATATATGTCTTCCTGTGTCACAAAGTAGAAGGAGCATTGATTCATCAACAGATGGACAATAACCTGCCATGACTTAAGGTCCTAATGTCAACTAGCATTCTAGAGAGCCATGTTGGAAAGAAAACTAGGTCCATGAGAGATGCTAAGATCTTCAAGATGGTGATCTTTTTTTCTTGTGATGGGAGTCATAGGGCATTTTACCTGTATTGTCCATCTTTGGGACGCGTCCCCAAGGGAAAACGATGTTTCAAATCTTGCTTGCATACTAGCAGTAAATAATAGCTATTGCAGTTGCAATGCGTGGAGTTGCTGGGATTGGTCATGGATAATGCATTCTCAATGCCGAGCTAACGAGCGCGCCTATCTGGTGGATATGTTTTGTCACCCAGAGAATGACTTTGGAAAAGGTTTTGCTCCTTGTGATGTTATGATTCTGATCAGTTTAAGGAGAAGTACTTTGTTGGTTGTTTAAAGCTTCACACTGAAGAAAGTGGAAGGAAAATACCAATCGGAGGTTGAAGAAAAGATGAAGATTTTCTCAGGATAAGTTGGATAAATAAGATCCAATGCTATACGTATTATATTCTTGGTTTTTGAGGGATTTTGGTTTGTATTTGACATATTTACTATTTCTGTATCAATCTGTTTAGCAGACCACACCATATTTTGAGATAGTAATAGCTTTAGCTCATCCGTGCATCTTACAACGAGTGATCGAGAAAACTACGTCATTGCATCCAGGTTTTAAAGAATTTAGTGACAGTTGCAGACACTATTTTCGTCACCAACAAATGCTATCAAATATTGCAGATACCTTGGAGGGTATTAGAGTGATCTTTTATCCTGCGTTTGGTTAGTGTCCATAGGGGTGAGGACAGTGGACAAGGACGCTAAAGTCCTGTCCGTCATCGTGTTTGGTTAGTGTCTGCGTTTGGTTTTTGTCCTGTCCTAAAAAGACATGGACACAAAAGTTTTGTCCGATTCTCATCTGTGGTACAGAACAAACTATCCAACGGACAGATTTTGAAAATGACGGAACTACCCTGGTTTTTTAACGTCTGAAACCTAAACGCAGGGTTCCTTCGTCTTCGTCTTCCCTTCCTTCGTGTTGATCGTCTTCGTCTTCCCTTCCTTCGTGTTGATCGTCTTCGTCTTCGTCTTCGGCTTCGTCTCCACTATCAAACGCACGGTAAGCTTTTTTTGTTTCTGTCCAGATTCCTGTCTTCTCTTCCCCCTTCTTACCCTTGTATATGAATCTTTTCCCTTCTAACGCATATGTGGGTGTTTCCTTTTGCGTCTGTGCTGCCAGATTTGGAATCTCTCGAAGGAGATCCGGTCTTCGCCAACCCCGCCTGCTACCATCGTCCGTCTCTTTTAGGTTAGACACAATTTTGAAACTCCTCGTTGTTGTTTTTCATTGCTTTAGGTGATGGGATCTGCCCTGTCTGGTTTCGTTCTTCATTATAATGCACTGATTATAATGGCCTTAATCATTCTCCATTGTTAGTTATTTATACCAAATTACCAAATCATGCTCTTGATTTTGATTAAACTTCCCATTCAATTCCAGTACCAGTTGGTGCTTTCTTATTACATTTGAAATACCATTTGTTTAATCTGTTTTGATTCAAAAGGAGATGTGAGGAACTACTTCATTTAGCTAGTAAACTGATAAACGACGAAGGAGATAAGCATTGAGATAGAAGAATATGTTATAGCTTGTTCCCCCAGGGAATCCTTGAAGAAGGAATAAACCATATGTTTAAGTTGTGAATGAAACCAGATCTGTGATTATATTGATTTAGATTAGTTTAAAGAATATTAGTTATCATGCATTGTTTAAAGAATATTAGTTTAAACTAATTATAGCCTCTTAATCAAACAATTAAGAACCTGTGAACAGCAAATTCAAAGAAGAGGGATTAACACTTTGATCAGATATTTCAATGTCAGCAAATAAAGAGTCAGGAT
>JANKYF010033778.1:0-16455 GCA_029829435.1 Erythroxylum hondense | reverse complement strand
ATTCACATGTGATTCCATTTTTAAAATTTTATTGTGACCGAGTGCCTCTTTAACTTTCACATATTCGTTACAGATACCAAGCTCATTTCAGATGTTGTCCTCTACCCATTGTGGATACCGGCTCATTAATCATTGAGCTTGTGGCTCTGTGTGCACATTTCTAAGCTTTAAGCTCCTTTTTCACTTTGGTCGCTCTGGTCATAACTCTTTTATCTGATCATGCAAATCAATGTCATGATATCCATTATTTCACATAATATGCTAGCAATCACTTTCATCCAGTGTACACAATCATTCACATTCATTGGACCCAAGTTTGGCATTTAACATTCAGTGAGCATTTAATTCCCACATTCACATACACGTAGTTAACACTCCCAATACAGTCCCAAATATTAAACTCCTCGGATAATCAATTGTTTGGAATCATCACTATCACAATCATATGAAAATCATTTCAATATATATAGATATAAAGATTAAACAAAAATAATTCAAATAGAAGAACATATCTAATTGAGATCACATATCTAGGTTACTCACTGTTTACTCCATATTAGCTATTGCCTTGACAATCTGGCAATGTCTGGATGTTGTCGGTCAATTTGTGCTTCTATATCATACAATACACACATATTTACACATTACTACTTATTTAATCAAATAAGTGCTTAATCTTACATATGTATATATGTTATGTTCAATTCATGTTCAATTGACTATCCCAGGTGTGTAACCTTATACACAAATCTTACTCACTCATTCATCTTAGCTTCTATTCATAAGAACATCTTTATACTGTTGACATCTCATAATTTCCAAATTCATATATATTGATATCAAACAACTTATTTCTTGAATTATTACATCATTTAAGAACCTAAATCGTCAAACACTTAATCAATTGATTCAACATTAAACTAAGCTCATTTTAAGCCCTAATCAGGTCTAAAAGTATCAATGTATACTGTTTTATGCTTATATGACTCAACCAGAGCACAAAACACAAATTATCCTTTTTTGAAGCATTTCCACGATCGTGGGAAGGAACTATACAATTCCCACGATCATGGGATATGTGATCTGAGACCCACCTTCCTTTTCCTTCAACTTTTCTTCCAAACTCTAACTCCTTCATAATAGTTCTTCAACTATACCTCACTTATACTTTAGGATACTTCAATTTCTCATCATTTCATCTCAAAATCCAAGACAAAATGATTTAATTGACAATTCATAAACAATTTATCTCTTAGCCATCATTAATCAAACAAATGCTTTCATTTACTATCTTACATGTTACACCCTAGTTCTTTTCCATTTTAAGAACATTAGATTAGCATCTTTCTTTAGCATAAATTCATCTTCAACATACCTATAATGTTAACCTCATCCATTATCTAAACAATATATAACCTAGGGTTTCAATACATCAAAACAAAACCAATTCATTCATCACTTTTCAAGCACATCTCATCAACCTTACATGCAATTCATCTCAATTCATCCCTAACCAATCTTTATGGATGTTATGCTCACATAGAACTCAATAAGGTAATCAAATACTTACTTGTTTGTCTCAAGATTTCCTCAATCAATAAGCTAATAAAGTCTCCCAAGCATCAAACATACATGAAGAACAAGATGGGATTAAAGGGTTTCAATTTACAAAATGAGGGTTACAAAATTTTAGCAAAAATTTAAGGATTTTAGGGATTGTGTAAAATTGTCGTAGGTAGGAAGAAAGAAGGAGAAACAATAAACCAAAACATGAAAATGGTGATCTTGCCAGAGTAAGAAACATGGGTAAGGTGTGTGGTGAAGAAGATAGGCATGTGTCATGCCAAGTGTCAAGCTAAGAGCCATGCTATGTGCTTTTCTCTTACACGCTCAATTGTCACTCCCTTATTAATCCATTCATCATTTAATCTTTAAGCCATATGCCACTTAACTATACCTCCATTTGTCACTTTTTTATTCAAGCGAATTATCACTCTATTTTGATGCCACATGTCACCATCTCATAGGCTCAATCAACCTAAATTCCCATGTATTATTTTATCTTCCCCTTTTAACATTTTTCTTAGACTAAATGCATATATCACTTTATCAATCACTCAATTAGAACAATAAATTCCCAATTCATTAATTATAATTCATCAAACAAAATTCAAGACATAATCAATACACAAGCACGTCATAATCATTTAAGATCTTTTATACCCTGGGAGATATCAGTAAGTGCATGTCCTATTTTGACAATGTACCCAGATCATGATTCAAGTGTATATGTAAATGTGATGTCTGAAAATGAAAGGCACTTTATGAATTCTCATATGATCACTTAATCTAACAGTTAAATTCCAAGTATAAGAATGGGCTACTACATACAAAATAAGGAGAATAATTCCAAGTTTATATTGTTTAGAGAAAACTAAGTGATCAGATTTACTCTTAGTCATTCCAAAAATTTCTATGACATGACTAAATTTTCTAAACTAGGCACATGGACTTTGTTTCAAGCCATACAATGACTTACAAAGAAGACAAACTTTGTCATACTGCCCCTATCCAAATGGTTTCTCTATATACACTTCTTCTTAGAGGTCACCGTGTAAGAAGGCATTTTAATATTTAACTGGTGTGGGGGCTAATTAAATGTAGCTACCATAGAAATGAATAGATAGATAGATGTTAGTTTGGCAATAGGTGAGAAAGTATCAGAATAATCCATACATAGGTTTGAGCATAGCCTTTAGTAATAAGTCTTGTTTTAAGACAAACCATTGATCCATCATAGTTGACTTTGATTGTAAAAACCCATTTGTTTGCAATGGATTTCTTCCCAACATCTAAGTTCATAAAATTCCACCTATCATTAGCTTATAAATCACTCATCTCCTTTATGATAACATTACGTCAACTAGGATGCGCTAAAGCTTCTCGAATAGTTTTTGGGTGAGATAATAAATAAAGTGAGGTAATAAAATAACATAAAGAGGTGGATAAATGATCATAATACACAAAAGAGGAAATAGGAAAGGTGCATTGGCATTTATCTTTGCAAAAGGAAATGGGGTGATCATCTAAAGGCAAATCTGAAGACAAAGAAGACACAGGTATCAAGCTCACATCAAAATGATTTCATCTTTAGGAATAAAATAGATGAATGGGTAGTGTTTTAGTGGTAGATAGGTGGCCTTGCAAACTAATAAATCATTATTCACCTTTGTCGGTTCTAAAGGAGTAGGAAACAATGAAATGTCTTAAAAAAAGGTGACATTGGCAGATACAAGATATTTGTTGAGACTTGGAAAGTAACATCAATAACCTTTTGGTAGATGAGAGCAGCTCAAAAATACAAATTTCAGAGATTTAGGATCTAACTTGGTGTCCTATGGGTGAACAAAAAAAGTAGTGCCAAAAATTTGTGTTGTTTGGAAGAACATAGGTTTGGTATAAAGAAGGACATTATAAGGAATCTCATCGTAAAGAACGAATGAAGGTATACGATTGATTAGAAAACAAGATGTGTAGATTGCAACATCTTGAAAAGACTTGGGAACATTCATTTGGAATAAGAGTCCTCTGGTAGTTTCAAGTAAATGATGATTTTTTTTCTTTCAACTACATCATTTTGAGATGGTGTGTCAACACATGAAGATTGATGAAGAATACCACTTTGAAGCATGTAGAGTAGGAATGAGGTGGAAAAGTATTCTCTAGGATTGTCAGTTCTTAGAGTATAAATAGACAGATTAAATTGTGTTTTGAATTTGACATAAGAGGTAGTAAAATGGGAGAATAATTTGGAATGGTTTTTCATTAAATAAAGCCAAATCGCATAAGAAAATCATCAATAAATGTAACAAATTATTAAAAACTAGTTTTGGACACAACATGATAGGGACCCTAAATAATAGAGTTTACTAATTCAAAAGAAAAACTACTTCATACATTAAGCTAGGAAAGGGAAGACATACAATGGTATCTTAAAAATTGACAAGACTCACATTCTAAGCTAGAAACATTTTGAAATTGAGAACAATCTTCTTCAACAAACGTAAAGAGGGGCGTCCTAATTGATAGCAGACTTTAAAATTTATTGAGACATTAAAACAAGCAGTAGGTTGAGACATCTAGGTTTCTAAAATGTAGAGATCTCCTTATGCTTCTTATTTACCAATAATCTTCTTCATCATAAGATCTTGAAAAAGAAAATGATAAGGAAAAAAGAGATATAACATTTCAAGTTATGAGTGAGTTTACACATTGATAGTATATTAAATAAGATTTTAGGAAAGTGTAGGACAAAGGATACTAACAATAAATGAGTAAGGTTAATAGTTCCATAACCAATAACAAAGGAAGGAGATCCACTTACTAAAAGGTAACATAAGAATGAGATGATTGTTTCTGGGAAGTAAAAAAGAGATTGGGATTACCTGTCATATAATATAAGGCACCAGAATCAATGACTTATTAGGAAGGAGAAAAGAAGACATGCAGATGTATTTCTTAAATTAGCAATTGTAGAGATAAAGTGAGATGAATCTTTTAATATGTCTTGGCATTGGGTGAATTTGGTAAATTCATCTATATAAATTGTAATGATCTTCTCAGCAAATGACCTGGATGGCATAGTAATAGTTACTACATAAATGATGAGAGTTTCTAATTTTTATTTTATAATTTTCTGTAAGTGCATTCAATATGGCCAATTCATGACAATATCGAAAAATGATTCCTCCTATATCTTGATTTCAGGTTCTTATTCCACCTTTATTAGTATTCCTATAAGAAGATTTTCCATAACTAGTATTCTAGCTCACAAGAGCCCTAGAGGTTTAAGTGATGGAAGCAACCAATATGCTACTGTTTGTACAAGGTATCCAAGTAAAGACCTAAGGTAGGGAGGAGATTTTAACGCTAGAAAAAATCTCAGACTTAGTAATCTCAAAATGTGAGTTAAGTCTAGCTAAGAAACTTGTGGTGACCATATGTTATTATTGGGTTTATTGTACTTTAATATTAGGGTTAAATGGTAATAGAACCTTTAATTCTTTGTAAATATTTTTGAAGTTCATAAAATAATCTTAGAGGGATTGATCATGTTATTCAGCCAAATAAAGTCCTTTACACACCTCATAAATTTGAGAAATATCATCTTTTCTAGAAAAATAGAAATTCCAAATAATACATTAATTGTTTGATATAATTATAGTGATTAATGAAGCTAATGACTTTGTTGTCAATAAAATTATGAATTCGTAAAAAATAAGTGAGCACCATCTTGTGACCACTCCTTAGGTGTTTGATCAACTGAAGGATCATCAATAAGGTTATGATCTTTGTAAATAAATTAAAACTATCTTACATAAATCAAAATAGTTAAAGCTATTTAACTTATATTTTTGTGATTTTAATATCATATCAATGACATCCATGACAATGAGACTTTTCTATCATTGGCTGTAACAATAATAATCAAAACCAAAATGAGGGAGTCAATTGCTAAATTGACACTCCATACAAAGCAAACCTTAGAAATACCTAATAGTAGACTCAACCCAGTGATCCAAAAGAGAAGTTGTGTGATATCTTGCCTCCTAAATTTTTAAGATATTAAACTGTTAGATTGAGTCACATGAGTTATTTCATTTAAGAATTTACGAGATGTATTTCATTCACATGCATAATATTCATATACACATATGAATTATGATTTAGAAAATATTGCAAGATAGTATATGCACTCAATTGACATGTTCGGGATATAAAAGTTTTTTTACTGATCATGAAGTAATTGTGTGTTGATTGTCTTAAAATTTTTTTGATGGACTATAATACTAAATTGGGAATTTATTGTTACAGTTGAGTAATTGATGAGGTGATATGTGCATCTAGTATAAGAAAAACGTTAAAGAGCAAGATAAATTGATAATGACAATTTAGGTTGATTAGGCTTGTGAAATGGTGACATGTGGCATTGGGATTAAGTGAAAATTTACTCAATTAATTGGATGACAAGTGGATTAAGTATATGAGGGACAAGTGACCCTTTAAGTTTGTGACAAATGGCACTTTATGCTTGTGACATGTGGAGCAATAGAATGGTGACATGTGTAGCTTTACAATTGGTGACATGTGTATCCTTACAATTGGTGACATTTGTAGCCTTACAAGTAGTGGCATATGGAGGCTTAAAATGAGTGACATGTGGAGTCCAAAGTAAATGACACATGGACCAACAGAATAGTAACATACAGACTAACAGAAGGATAACATATGTACCAAAAGAAGGATAACATATGTCTAATAGAATGGTGATACACAGATTAGTTTGACCTTTTTGAATTTTCTAGAGAAAATGGATGAAAAGGAAATAGAAGTAAGAGTGAAGGTCTGCCATAAAGTTAGAAGAGGGAGAAAATCGAAATTGGGAAGAGAAGGAGAGAAAAAGAGGAAGAGAAAAGGAGAAGGTAAGAAGTTATTAAAGTAAGTTGAAATTCTGGTTTCAATTTCATCTTTCTATTTATATCTGTCTTTCATATTCTTAGAGCATGAATTTGAAAAAACTCAAAGAATAAAAGTTGTAGATATAGGTCTTAGCTTGTGAAAATGGCTTGACAAAATAGTGACCAGAGCTCGACCTATACTTGTTTCCTTAATACTGCTTGTGATAGACCCCTGTGTAGGAACCTTGTATTATTTCCTAATTTTTTTGGATCTTAGAGTCCAAATTAGTGATGTGTTATTAATTCTTTTGTAAAATAGTTTTGTTCTATTGTTGAGATTGCTCTTGAGTGAACTTAAAATTCTAGAAGTTGTGGTAGAGTTTTAAATATGAATATAGAAGTGTATTTAAAGTTGATTTACAGATGTTTTGATTGAGATTTGGGATTTTCAAAATGCAGTCATTGTGTTGTCCAATTTTTTTTTAAAGGATATTCAGTTAGCCTTGCATAGTTGAGTTAAGGGTATCGTGAGTATCTTTAGCCTCGATATATGGCAGTTGTCATGTGCTCGATATAGTTCTGGGTCGTGACATGTTGTGAAAAGCCCAAGTGAAATCCTACTGAAAACACCAAGGAACAATACGATTAGTGGTAAGACAGTGGTAGAAACATGGAATTAGGCCAATAGAGATTTTTTTGGTAAGAGTTAAGTTAGAGGTGGTGATCAGAGTTAACATCAAAGGTGGTGATAGTAGGAGACAACACTGCAATACTCACTTAAATGCACTTACAAGTAGGACGGTGGATAAGGGTGGTGATTGGTTTGTATAACTCACACAAAGCTCTTTAGGAAGAAAAAATTATAAGGTTGGCTTGATAATAAGGAGTGCCTCCATTAGTGCCAGTGGTCAGAACAAAGGGTCAACATAATGTGATGTTCTACACCATGAGCAGAACTAAGACTAACCAAAAAGAAGAACCAAAACTTCTACTCATTTGGTCAGAAAACTAAACCCTCAAATACCTAAAACAAGCTTTGATACCATATAAGAGGGAAAGAGGATTGTATTTTCTCTTATATTCACTGTATAGAAGTAAGGATATATATACATATTTTAAATATTAATTTAAGGAATGTTATCCTTATAAGAAAGGGATGATCATTCCTATAACAAAGGTTAGAGTCAATGGACATTAATGCTCAGTGTGTAACAAATCTAAAGGTAAGCAAGTAATCTACACCTACGTGGATGCCATAAGAAACTTCCTAATCTATAATTCTTAGATAGTGGTTATAGTAATGTATGATAGCAAACGAAGATATGTTTGTCAAGTTGAATATGGGAGCTACTAATCAAGTCACCTTTATAGATGGTAAAAAGACTAACATTAAAGGCAAAGAAGTTATTATCATTAATACCAAGTCTGGTCATATAAAATACATTCATGATGTTCTTTATGTACCTAACTTATCGCATAATCTGCTTAAGATGTGATAGCTTGTCCAACAGGGATATTTTGTGAATTTTGATGACAGAGGTTATCTAATATTGGACAAGAAAACTTGTGGAACCTTGGCAAATGATATATGCATATTTGATCATATTTATACACCCACATTTGATGAATTTTTCTTGATATTTTATATTTTTATTGTATATTTGGTACTTAGTTTTGTCCAAGTGTATTTATATGTGATAATTGCCTTTAGGGACTAAAAGGAGAGGAATTTGGGGGAAAATGTGGCAAAAAAATAAGATTTGAAGTAATTGAGAGATACATAACTATGTATGTGGCCTTATAATTCTTTTAAAAAGTGTAAAGTCATGGTTTAAAGTGTTTTTGGAGAAAATAATGACATGTATCTAACCGTGCAAGTCCTAGAAACCCTGAAATTTGCTATAGAAGGACATAAACCGAGGAAAATAGAGATAGTAGACTTTTGGAGACTTTCCCAGATGTGGAGAGCATCCAAAAGGGATGATATTGATCTAAAGACATAGAGAACATGAAGAAATCATCAAAATATCCAATAGGATACAACATCAAACCTCTACCTTAAAAGAACATTCAATAGAAGAGAAAAAGATAATTAGAATTATGAACTCTTTGTTTTCTATTCATTTTTCTTCCAGTTTATGTTTGATTTCATTTTCTATTATATATAGCTAAATGATTTTTAGTGTTTAGGTATGATGAAACCGATTTGAGATAAAAATGTGTTTTTGATTCTTTTATTTAATGAAATGGTTTTGATTGATTTATTGTTATTCAATTATGGGTTTAATAGATGTTTTAATATATCCATAATATTAGCTCATAATCTAATTTCATAGTATAGAGATTGAGAAATCTTGTGTATATTGAGATTTAAAAAGAGTTGATTACAAACCTAAAGATAGGTTGACATAAATCCTCTAGATCAGGGTTAGACTTAATAGCATAATTCACAAATCGGTAAAGCAATCCTATAAACTTTAACCCAAGTAATTCAGTTGATAAACCTAGGATTAGTTGTTAGTAGATTGGAGAGCATTATTAGTATACGAGAGGAATTTTCACGATCCAATAGTCAATAAAACAATTATTTAATAAAAGGTTAATTATTTAATGGTTTTAGGGTGTTTCATTATTGAGATACTAATTCTTGATATTGATTGTTTTCTAAGTGATTTCTTTCATTTATGTGTTCAATATCGCTGCCTATTTTATTTTAATTATTAAGTTTTATTTTCTTAATTAAAATCAAAATCCAATTCGTAAGTTAGATAATAGGAGAAAGGTAGTTATTAGTAATCATTATCTTTGTGGGATAGACTCGTACTTGCCAGTACTGGCTACAACTATATTGTGCACTTGAGAATAATTTATAATTGACAAATTAAAAGAAATCAATCAAGTTTTTGGCATCATTGCTGAGAATAGTAATATTAGGAACATATGGATGTTATTACCTTAACCATTATTTCTATTTTTATACTTATTTTATTTTATTTTTATTGTATTTTATCATATTTCTAGCTTGTTCATTTAATTATCTTTTGAAAGTCTCTACATTGACAGTGTATTGGTGGTTTATTTTAGGAATTAAGGTTTAACGTCATCACCACAACTCACAATGGAAGAATGAAGTAAACAATATCGGAAAGAGTCATTTTCTCATATGTTTTTGGAAGCTTAACAGATGTCCAGGCTATATTATGACATTTATGGGAGTAATTACTACAATCATGAATTTCAGTCACTGACATATATGTGGGAACAACCAAGCTTGTATAACTAACCTCAAGGCCCATCATACAAGAACATGTATAATTCAAAGTGGAGTAAACCTTACACATATGGATAGAATGACCATGCTTCAACTAAATATGTATAATAAGAGCGGAATACGAATTATAGATAAACTAATGGAATACCTTACCGAGTAGGTTGTTATCCAACATGAAGTTAAGGAGAGATTTTCTTCACCTAAATATGATGAGTATAATACCTCATACAATCTAAACCCTATAACGTCTCAGAGTGAAGAAGAGATGATGGTGGTTGATTTCATAGATATGGATACATTTCAAGAAGGCGAGGAGGTAACTGTTGCTTTGAAAGATATAATGGTCAATTTTATATAAGAATCAATCATGAGGCATTAGGAAATAGAGGCTTGTATATAAAATATGTTGAATCAAATCAACCAGCTAGTGAAAATATTATCTAATGAGATACAAGGGAGTTTGCCTAGTCCTACTAAAATAGATCCTAAAGAACATGGAATGGCAATCACCCTTCAGAGTGGAGATGAGTTTCCAGAAGAAGAAGAAGCCTCTATCCAAGAAGAAGTAGTGAAGTGGTAGGAGATGATTGAAAAAGATGAGCCTGAAACCTTTGTTTAGGAAGAACAAGAAGAAGAAGAATGGATAAAGGAGGTTAAGGAAGAAATGGTGGAGGAACTAAATAAGGAAACTACTAATAAGGCATTGGTAGTCACCTTAAGTACAAAAGGGTTCCCACTTACTCCATGTCAAATTGCTTGCATCAACAAAAGACCCAGGAAGTTTCATTATCCTTTATTTTATCAACAATTTTTCATTGAAAAGAGAATTAATGCAGTTATCAGGATTTATTAACTTGATAAATTAAGCTCTTGTTATTATCTTGTAATAGATGACTTACTCATAAGTTACTAAATTGTCTTGTGGAGAAAAGGCAGAAACAAGCCACTGATTACAGACCCAGGATGAGGGTAACGTGCATGGTACGTTAAGCTAACAACGTTAAACAAGCGTTACATAAGAGGCAACCCCTGAATTAGGATATGTTTTATTTTAAATTTATGTTGATTTTATTTTAATATTTCATATTTATTTTATTTTTTATTTTAATATTCCTTTTATCCCTTTTTAGTGTCTAAGTATGATGAACCCTATTTGAGATAACAACATGTTTTGATTCTTTTATTTAATGCAATGGTTTCGATTGATTTATTATGATATGTTCTAATAGATCTGCAATATTAGTTCATATTTTATTTCATGGTATATAGATTAAGAAATCTCATGTATGAATAGATCTAATATAACTGAAAGGAGTTATTTGCAAACTTAGAGATAGGTCTACATAAATTCTCTGATTAAGGTCAAACCTAATAGCGGAATTTGCAAATTAGTAAATCAATCCTATAAACTTTAACCCAAAGTAATTTGGTTGATAAACTTAGGATTAGTTCTTAGTAGACTCAGGAGAGCTATTAGTATATGATAGGAACTTTTATGGTCCAATAGTCAATGAAACAATTACATAATAATAGGTTAGTTATTTAATGGTTTAAAAGGGATTCATTATCGAGATATTAATTCCTAATATTGATTGTTTTCTAAATGATTTCTTTTATTTCTGTGTTCAATATTACTGCCTATTTTATTTTAATTTTTAATTTTTATTTTCTTAATTAAAAATCAAAATTCAATTTGTAGGTTAGATAATAGGAGATAGGTAATTATTAATAATCTCTTTCTTTGTTGGATTGGCTCGCACTTGTCGATATTAGATGCAGCTACGTCGTGCCTTTGTGGATAATTTATAATTGAAAAATTAAAAGAAGTCAATTAGCAAAGGTATAAATGTCCAAGAACAAAGTCCTTCATTTCCTTTTACTATAAAAATGAGAAGTTGACATTTCAAGTGCTGTTCATAGATGAATCTTATTTCTAGCACTTATGTTATAGGCATATAAATTAGAAAGATTGTTAAAACAAAATATATGGTGATTGGATTGCCTCTAGTTGAAAGAATAATTTTAGTTTGTGAAAGATGCATATATGGAAGAATGCAATGATTGCCATTTCCTAAGACATCATAGAGAGCCAAAGCTCCTTTAAAGTTGGTACATGTAGATATATTTGGCCTTACAAGGAATCCTTCTCTACAAAATAGGATGTCCTTTTTCTTATTCGTAGATGATTTCACTCGCAAGATATGGATACATTTTGTTGACTAAAAATTAGATTTTTTTAATGTTTTTATCCAATTCAAAGCTTTTTTAAAAAGAGAAAGTGGCCATATGATAAATACATGGAGAACTAATTAAGGAAGAGAAATTATTTAGAAGCCCTAAATAAAGCACTGCAAAGGTGAAGCATCAATAAGCAATTGACAGTTTGAAGAACACTTCGACAAAAATGGTGTGGTACAAAGAAAGAAACAAATCATTGTCAAAATGGCAATAAGAATGATATATTGTCATTATAGAAGAAAAAGGTTTACCAAATAATTTGTAGTCTGAAGTAGTTTATATAGTTATTTATAGAGTCAATCACTCTCTAATTAAGGCAGTTCATAAAAAGATCCATATATAGTATGGAGTGGTAAAATTCAAGTTGTGACTCACCTTAAGGTCTTTGACAACATTACATATGCCTTAAATCAAGATCACAAAAAGATATGTTTGATCCCAAAGGAAGAAAATATTTGTTTATTGAAAATAGTGTTGAATTAAAAGGTTATTGTCTCTTGAATCCTCAAACAAAGAATGTGATAGCATCTAAAAATGTAATCTTGGATAAATTAGCAAAATGGAAATGGAAGGATAAGATTTTTCAAAATCAAGCTTCTATTTTAGTGTAAGAAGATGTTAGTACTCACAATAATTAGTGGCTCATCAAATAGTCCACAAAGATCTCTAAGCTCAATATGAAGTCATTGTACTTAAAAGACTACATAACCTT
Source organism: Erythroxylum hondense (assembly GCA_029829435.1). Taxonomy (NCBI): domain Eukaryota; kingdom Viridiplantae; phylum Streptophyta; class Magnoliopsida; order Malpighiales; family Erythroxylaceae; genus Erythroxylum; species Erythroxylum hondense. The sequence continues at coordinate 3,776 of JANKYF010033778.1, read as the reverse complement.
CAGTTTAAAAATGTAAGAAAGAATCAGATAAAAAAAATACTTATCTAGAAGATTATGAATGCTCACAATTAATAAAGGAGACAAAATATTCACTCTTTTCATATGTGAGTCCTAAAATTTTGAAGAAGTTTTACAGGAAAATGCTAGGATTAAAATAATGGACGATGAGATTTCCATGATAAAGAAAAATAAGACTTAAAAGATTTTAAAACTTTCAGAGGACAAGATGTGATTGGTTTAAAGTGGGTGCATAAGATAAAGCTCAGTGAAGATTGAAGCATTCAAAAGTACAAGGCAAAACTTGTAGGTAAAGGATATGCTTAAAAGCCTTGAGTCGATTTTAGAAAGACGTTTGTCCCAATTGCATACATGGAGACTATTAGGACTATACTTACCTTTACTACTCAAATGGAGTTATCTGTTTACCAACTCGATGTAAAATATGCATTTCTTAATAGAGAGCTAAAAGAAGATCTATACATGGAAAAATCAGAGGGCCATGAAAGTGAAGGGAAACAATAAAAAGTTTATTGATCATGAAGAACACTTTATGGAATTAAAAAAGCTTCAAAATTATGGAATGGTAGAATTGATAGTTACTTTTTGCATAATGGTTTCTAGAAAATCCAAAGTGAACCATCTATCTATTTTAATAAAAGAGATATGGATCGCTTTCTCTCTATCTATCTTTTTGTTGAAGACTTAATATATAAAAGAAATGATTCTCAACTTCTTGAGGAGTTTAAAAGGTCCATGATACAAGAATTTAAGATGATAAACTTGAGTTTCATAATGTATTTTCTTAACATCCAAGTGAAGCAAACTAAGGAGAACTTTAATTTAAGATGATAAACTTGAGTTTCATAATGTATTTTCTTAACATCCAAGTGAAGCAAACTAAGGAGAACTTTCATTTCTCAGGAAAATTACATTGAATACATGCTCAAAAAATATTACATAAAGAATTGCAAACTGGTAAATACTCTCATGGCATTGAATGAAAAATTAAACCAAGATGATGAAAATAAGAAGGTTGATGCTAGAATGTATAGGAGTTTGGTGGGTTCCATACTCTACCTAACTCATACAAGGCCTGACATTGCTCAAGCGACAAATATGATATCGAGATACATGATAGTTCCTCGTAAACTTCATTTCCTCACTGAAAAGAGAATATTGCAATATCTTTAAGATAGCAAGAAAATAGGAATAAGGTATTGAAGAAAAATGAAGAATTGATTGGTTGCATTGATAGTGACTGGAATAATCCCATAAATGTGTTAGTTTATACCCTATAACTAATCAGTTGGTTATAGTTTAGTGACAAAATGATTTAAAGACATTCTTTATCTTGTATATATTTAGATGTATGTGATAAATTCCATTGGATAATTATACATTTCAAATAAAATTATGATGAGATTATAATTATGGGATTCATTTTACATTTATATATTATCTTTAAATTATTTCTAATCATTGTTTTATTAAGACTGAATACTAGTATATGTTATGTTTTTCCTTAAGAAGGAAGTAGTCGATCTCATATACTAAATTAAACAAACTTATGGGTACTTGTTAGAGAACAAGTTTATTGAACTAACCTTATATGAGAAATCCATTTGGACATTGCTCATATGTCTATCAAATTTATCATTATGATGATTGTATAGGTGATCCTTTGAATTGAGATCTCCAAATTTATCTTGTATAAAGATTACTATGTTTTGATAATACTTATGACATGTTCTATTTAAAGATAGCTCTTGTATAAGGATTACTATGTTTTGATAATATTTATGACATGTTTTATTTAAAGATAGCTCATTCGGTAGTTATTGGCTGTAGCATGAATTATATGGAGCTAGTTGATTGATCAAGATAGGATTCATCACCTTAAAGTAATTAGGGAGAATATTTCATTGTTCATCATTAGTATTGATTCGAGAAATCTTTGGCCAAGGATGAATTATATTTTGTAAATAGTTTATAAATGTCATTAATTGAATCAATAGCTAATGGTGGAGAATTAATATGACTGGACTCAAAACAAAACAGACATTAATTTCATGTTCTATATCTAATTAGAACATTGTATGAAGAAAGGATTGCATTAGATAAAAAAAAAATGCATAGAAATGTTAGTGAAAATTACTTTGATATTCCTAAATATTTTGGTGGTCTTGATGTGTTGCTAGATGTTAATCTTAGTCTATGGATATAAATTGTTTAATTAGATAATTAATGTTAAATTAAAGGAGTTTAATTTGTCCAATCTTAAGTATGATTTAGGGTATAATATGTATCCATTGTTAAAATATTTAAGAACCTAATGAGTCACACATAAAGGACAGTTTAAAAAGAGCAAAAATATTTTAATCAAGTTAAACTTAATTTTAAAGTTTGAAAAACTTTATGATTAAATATAAGATCTTTAACACATAAAGATCAATATTAAATATTAGATCTTATTTGAGCATAATTAGTATTTAATTAAAATTATTTGTAAGTCAAATTAAAGTTTAATTGAAATTTAAAATTAATTTTAATTAAATTACTAAGATATCACAAACATATTATAAATAGATTTAAACTCCAACGGAGTTAGTGCTCCTTACCTAACTCCTTCTGTAATAGTTGCAAAGTTTTTTTAACTCGATCTGTAAAAATCATTAAAGGTTGAACACTTATGCGACTCTAGTGGTTAAGATGAGTTTGTTTTAGAAACAGTTCAATGAATACGATAAGAATATAATCAAGCTTTGAAATAAGATACAAATTAAAATTTATATTTTATTATGATTTAATTATTTTTTTTAAACTTATTATGATTTAATTGTTAAATTTTTAATGAAATTTAAGTGATTTTAGATTTTAGAAATTCAAATACGAACAAAATTTGTAATTATCCCAATACCTTATTTTATGGAATCTAAATAGAGTATTAAACATGGCTTGAGTTGCCGTCATGATCGATGGATTCAAACAATTACGATAAGTGGAGACAGTAGGTAAGTATTGGCGGCGCAGGTTAGCGTCACGAGCTGTGCGTCTTTTGTTAGAGTTTTGATAGTCACCGGCGACTGATTCTGACATCTTTTAGCTGCAAGAAGGAGGCGTTTCCAACAGTGAGATGCTTGAAAAATCAAAGCAAATCCATGAGATGGGCTTGCTGGTCAGTGATGGACAGCTGGTGGAGCAGGCAAGCAACAGTGTGCAGGTGGCGCAAAGACGCCGACGGCAGACATAAAACTTGGCAGTGGCTACATTAACATGTCAGAGAAACTAAAGTTTCAGGTATGCTTGGTTGATATGATTTAGCCTTTGTTTGGATGCTTAATTACACAAGGGAAAGGAAATGAAAGGAAATCTTACATTTCCCTCCCTTTCTCACCAAATTGGTGAGAAATGGAGGAAAATTGCAAGATAAGAATAAAAATGGCCCAAATTTTCCTTCCATTCTTCTCAATTCTCTCTCTTATTCTTGTCCAAACAATGGAAAGGAAGAAAAATACAATTTCTTTTCCTTTCTCTTCTCTTGGTTTCCCTCCATCCAAACAAAGGCTTAGAATAATTTTGATGGGGTTTTTAGTGTAAAAAGGGAAGAGTTTTGGTCACTACTTTACTCAATTTGCTGTTCCATTCACTTCCCTACACAATTATACCTGCAAGTATTGTGCTTTTGTTTTTTTTTTTTTTTCATCAATCTTTTTCTCCTGTGGCACTGTAGCAAGAAAATGTAAAGTTTACGCTTCTCAATCAATTCCTATGTATCT
>JANKYF010033206.1:0-16471 GCA_029829435.1 Erythroxylum hondense | reverse complement strand
TTTTTAGGGCAAGTTATGCCTTTTGTCCCGAACCAGGTTCAATATGATTGAGGACGGAACCTTGTTTGATTTCCTTCGGCCCAGATCTTTGTTATCCGACCTCTAAACGAAGTGATCATTGAGACAATAGATTCCTCACACATTGTGTTATCTCTCCACAGAAAAAAAATTGACAACATTTCAAATTGATTGGAAAAAGTTTGATTGAAGGAAAGTGAGGGAATCTGCTGGAATAGTATGATCTGGTGTTATTTTACTAAACATGCTTCGACATTTTGAATGTATTTGGATCTGTAGAGTTCTAGTTGAGATGATTTTTAATGTAGAGTAAACTAAAGACATAGGTTTATAAATTATATTCAGAAGTCGAATTCTGATTCAACCTCTAAGATGCTCCATTTCTGGATGAAAGTTAGATATTCTTTAGAAACTTAAGACAATAGGAAACAGATGTTCTAAAGAAGTTAAATTGTGATCCCAGTTTAAGGTTTCCCAAAATCTGTGCTGAAGTCGAGGAAAGGTGTTTGCTCACGTTTTAAGGTTCCGATGTTGGGCTTCAGAAATGAGGTCCAACACTTACCATTTTATGTTACTTGTCGATGGGATGCGCTTGCCTCTAGTTGGTTTAGATAAAAAATAATTTGTATTGTTTTGTTTAGACCGCATCACTTGCGACAAATTTTTTTGTTGCTAAAAAGTTATGACGACGGTTTTGGAGCTTTTAGCAATAAACGAATTTGGAGCTTTTAGCAATGAAAATATTTGTCACCAAAAGCCTCTTTTGTTATAGTGCGTGATGCAAACAAAACGAATTAAGCTGAAATACCAAAGTAGGACGTAGAAGTGTAGAACAAAACAAGCAGCACAGAGCAAACTCACCTGAAAAAGTCTCATATTTGGCTGTGTAAATATGAGTTAAGGCTAATAAAGAAGACATTTGAATTAACTAATCAAATTTGGAAGGGTTTGAAAATAAATTGTTTAGATCCGACAACTCTTTAATATAAAATAAGAATAAATCATATAATTAAGGAGACAACTCCTTAATATATAATAAAAATCATGTGGGTAAGATGATATCTCTGAATCGTTTTATATAAAAAGGTTTATTGGTCTGATTTATATATCTTATCCAACGAATCTAAGCTTGCAAGAGCATAAATATTTAGATATATTAGACCTAAAACCCACTGAACATATAATAGAAAAACTCTTAGTCTTTATGTATTCAAAAGTCCAGTATGAACAAACGATAATTAAATGCTGTAAATAAGAAACAAACAGAAAAGTTAACCGACATCATGTACAACTTGTCGAGGAGGCTACCAAACCGAGGCCACTTGCATGATTACATGATCAAACCCACTTAATATATAATAGAAAAACTCCTATTCTTTTTCTATGCAAAAGTTGAGTATGAACAAACGTTAATTAGATGCTGTAAATAGGAAGCAAACAGAAACATTAACTGACATCATGTACAAAAAACTGATTATTCAACGATTATTGGCTGATTAAAACAGTAAATAAACCAACATGCCACTTCAATGATTATATAAACCAACAAAAACTGGTTAAAACAGTAAATAAACGAGTTATTCCCTTTCAATCAGTGTTATTCAACGAATATTGGCTGATTATGTCATTGCTTTCTTGGATTTAAATATATTTTAATTATTAAATCAAAATTTATGTAAACACAGGGTCTATATAATTAAAATTGAACCAGAGAGTAGCGTGAGATTCAAGGCAAAATTGGTGGTTAACGGGTACTTACAGAAATATGGGACTAATTATACTAAGATATTTTGTCCTTTTATGAAGCTAAACAGTATTAGAACTTTTTTTTAGTATTGTTGTAACTGAAGATTTGTGTTTGGAGAAAATGGGTTTTTACATGATGAACTAGAGGACGATATATACATGTAACAACTCAGGATTTGGTAGAAGTTGATGACGGAAAGCCTCAAAAGTCAAATAAGATGAGCTGTTATTTATTATGACTTAAATAGTAGACTTTTTCTATACAAGTAAATAATTAATTAAAATTTATGGCATCAAACATAAAAAAAACTATAAAACATAAGTTTGATATGAAAAATAAAAAAATATAAAACATAAGCCTTAACAATAATATTAATTTTAAAATTTTGAAATGTGAAAGAAAAAATTGAAAGTTGTTCACTAATTTGAAATATTAAAGTTTTTAACAAATTAAATAAAACATACAATTATATGCTTATAAATTACAAAAAGTTTCTTAATAACTTCAAAAAGTAATATGAACATATACAAATGCTAAATATGCGTTTAACAAAGAAAAAGAGGTAAAACCCAAAAAACTCCTTTAGGCTGAATGAAATTTAAAAGTAGATATGAAAAATGAAAAATGAAAAACATTAATAGAAACATTAATGTTAAAACAAGAAATAAAACATATGAAAAAATTTAGTTTAATTTATAAGTAAGTATTTATTTATAATTATTGAGTACAAGTTTAGTAAAAAGTAAAATTTAGAGACACAAACAAAAAGAATATTTGAAGAATCAAAATAGAAATAACAATAAGTTCTAGAACCAAAAGAAATGTTGACCATCGTTTACAAATTAATTATCAAGATAAAATGTTTTTAAAATAGTCATGAGTCGTAATATAATAATAAGTTAATAACTTGTATTGATTAGAAAATTTTCAATTACAATTTAAAGGAACTTTTCAATAATGAATTTTAACTTGTGAGTGTTGGGAAATTAAGACCAAATCCAATCTCCGCAATTATGGAATAATTACGAAACTTTTCCATATTTTGATTTCCTCAAAATCAAGATCAATTTTATTCTATAAAACGTTTAACACATAAATTATAATAAAGAATAAATCTTAGTTCGTACCTTATTTGAAAGTTAGATTATATTCTTGTCATATCCTTAAACTATTTTCAAAATTAGTTCATTTCAACCACCGTAATCGCACAAGTACCTGATCTCTAATGATATCCACAAAATAGGTTAAAAGAACTCTGTAATTCTCGTAAAGATGGTTAAACAAAAAGTACTAGCTTCATTAGAACTTAAGCCTTTTTATAATAAGTTTTAGACAATTTAGTAATTTAATTGAATAATTATGCTCAAATAAGATATAATATCTTATATTGATCCTTATTTATTAAATATCACATATTTAATTATAAAGTTTCTCAAACTTTACAATCAATTCTAATTTAATTAAAATAACTTGCTTTCCTCAACCCGTTCTTTATATGACATTCATTAGGTTACCAAATATGTTGGTAAAGATTATAAATTAGAATTCATAATTAGAATTAGAAAAATTAAAACTTCTTTTAATTTATCTTTGATTCTTCAATTAAATAATTTATAATCATATATTAAGATTGGAGTCTAGCAATACGTTATGGCTACCAAAATGTTTATGGATGTCAAAGTGATTTTTACTAACCTTTTCGTTGATAATTTTTTTGTATAATTCAATTATTTTATCATTGTTTTGATTACACATAAAACATGAAATTAATGTTTACTCTATTTTGACTATAATAAACCGTCATTAGCTATTGATTCAATTAATAAAATTTGTAAATTATTTACAAAACATCTTTCTACTTTGGCCACGGATTTTTCGAATCAATATTAATTGAAAACAACAAAACATTCTCCCTAATTACTTTATGGTGATGAATCCTATCTTGATCACTTAAGCACCTCTGTATAATTCTTGCATTTAAACTTAAATAACTTTTATCAAACCTAACTTAATTTAATTATGATTTTGGTAAGCTCTAAAATTATTACTAAAGTTTGCATTACACAAAAAATGTGTTTCTAAATAAGATAGATTGTCGAGGACACAGTTTGATTCTATCTCAAGTCATAGATCTCACCATTTCTTCTAGAATGTGAAAATGAGGTCAGTCACCTTATGTCTCTAGATCGTGAATTGTTCTATTTCTCTATGTATTTAGATACAGTGTTTAACACGATCATATTTTAAACTGTCTTTAATAGAAGTACTTGTACAGTACTAACAAACTTGTGTCTTTACCTATAATTTCGAGAAAGAAACATGTTTAAGTCATGCTCGTATCTTAGGTTATGTTTACCTAAAAACTTTTACGAAATACTGATATTCTTCTAAAAACATTCCTACAAGACACATGAATCATGCGTAACTACTGGTCAAATGAATTAATTTGGTATTCCTTTTTATGTTATTACGTGATTATAAGCTGCTTAAATCGTTGGTTTATTGGATTCATCTAAGGTTTATAGGTTATACCTAATGCCTCTTGGCAGAAATAATTGATTATATGCAGTTGAGATGTAATGTCCTGAATTTGGAAAATGACAATCTTCCCAAAATTCCCCCATAACCCCTTTAAAATATGCAGTTCTGATTTTGTTCGTGTCTGACTAAAATGAAAAATTAATTACGACTTCCATCTTACAAGTTGAACTTCATTAGTTAGAAGTTGATGACAAAAAAAGCCACAAAATCAAATAAGACAAGTTATTATTTAATCTATTCTTAGCTAGTAGAATTTTTATACGAGTACAATATCCAAATTATGGTATGTAAAGATGTAGTGAAGAGTTGCATATATTTTTTCGTTTTCATTGTAATTTGCATCTTAATTCTTCAATTTTTATTTTTTTCAAAGGTTAAAAGATTTCACTGAATAAATATATATACAGTCTAGAGCACAAAAGTTCTAGAATAGTCCAAAAGATCTAGATTACGTAGAGTTGTGGTTCCTAGTAATCATCTACATCATGATATCTAAGGGATACTTATGAGATCACAAAAACTAGCATTACTCCAATCCTTATCTTCTCTTCATACTACTTGTTAGATTTACTGTTATTCCTCTTGCTAACATAACCAATCTGTAATGAAGAAAAATGTCCTTAAAAAACATCTCAATGCTTATATTTTCTTGTGTAAAAATTCTCCAATTTCGCTCTTTCTAGATGTAGTACACTAAAGCTGCCCAGCTTAATTTAATTGCTTTGAGATCAGTTGCATTATGAACTAAGAAATGGTTTCATTCCAAGAGTCCATTGATTTGTCCATGTTGACAATAATTTACATTCAGTATTAAATAACTCACAGTGCAACGTGTTAATGGAAAACTTGATCTTATCCCTCGTAAACAACCCTCCATTGATTCTCATCCATAAGATGAATGAATGAACTAGATTGATGTCACTGTCCCATACTAAAGTTTTCCACTCCTGCCTTGTGTTCTGTATAGTTAGCACAAATGTTTTGCATGCTTTTATCATGAACTTCCTTGATTTATCTACTAACCACTGAATTTCATCTTATTCTCCCTCTAGGCATGTTGGCAACTCTTCCATTATGAGTCTAGTACTTCTATTATTATGGAAGGGTTGTATCCGTTGATTTTTTATAATTAACATACTCAATTTAGTTTCTGGATTCACCATCAATTTCAAGAGTTGTACCTATTCCACCTTATATAAGGGACCTTTACGATGCCAATTATCATCCCAAAAATATGTGCTTTCCTTATTCCCAATCTTGTGGAATACCTAATTTTGCATCCATTACCTTGTCTCTAGGATTTCCTTTAAAGTTCTTAATTCTTATCTTGGCTTTAAGATCCAAATACTCTTATTTTTTATGAAGACATTATGCATCTATTTCACCCATAAATCCTTCCTTTTGTAACACAACCACCATAAGTTCCTTCCCCTGCTCACCCTGTGAATCATCTATGCAAAATGGATTCCCAGACCCCTTTGTTGCTTAGGTTTGCAAATTTTGCTTCAACTAATCTTCGCTTTGCTTTTACCTTGGTTTGAGCCATTCCACAAGAATTCTCTAAGTCTCCTATCTATTCCCTTAAGGATACTTTTTAGGATAGATAAACGGATGATCCAATAATTATTGAGGTTGCTTAGTATTTTCTGAATTAGTTGTAGCTTACTTTCATAACTAAGGAACTTATTACTCCATTGGTTGATTCTTCAATGGAATGAGTCCAACAAAGGTTTGCAATCTAAGACACTGATTCTTATTTTGAGATATTGATACCTCTAAGTATTTAAAGGGTACGTTCCTTTGTTTTAATCACATCTCAATAGCTTTATAGGCTACCTCTCTACTTGAGTTGTATTATAAATAGAAACAACTCTTCAGTGGGTTGCATCCTAGGCCTAAGATCTCTTAGAACTCCTTCATCAATTGCAAGATTAGATCTATTGAGTTTTTCTCAACTCTTCAAAACAATAGCAAGTCATCTACAAAAGCTAGATGTGTGAGCTTCATACATTTACATCTACATTGGAACTGGAATTTTAGGTGCCTCTGTATGTTACTCGTAAGGAGAATCGACAAAACCTCCATGCAAAGTATAGACAAGTAAGGGGATTATGAGTCCCTTTGCCTTAAGTTCCTCCTTGCTTTGATTAAGTTTGTAGGTTCCTCATCTACCAAGATTATCATAGAATAAGTGGTTACATTCCTCTACCTATTTTCTGAACATGGAAGGATAACCTATTTCTTCCAACGTATTGAAAAGAAAGCTCCAGTTGATTGGGTAATAGGCCTTTGTAAGGTCCAACTTTATAGTGTAATTCCTCATTCTCTTCTTAGAATTATACCCCTTTAACAATTCCTGACAGAGTAGGATATTGGTTCCCACTGATCTCACTTAATGAATTCATTTTGTTTTGGGCTGATTAACTTTCTCAAGCTTGCTCTCGGTCTGTTTTCTAGTATCTTTGTGATAGTTTTGTATAGAAAGTTACAATAGGCTATTAGCCTAAATTGTTCTAGCTTCCTTCCATTGCTTTGATTAGGAACAAGGTAGATAAACGTTTTATTCCTTTGCTTGAGAATTATTGCTCTCTTATATAACTCTCCCACTGCTTTTACTGCTTCTTCTCCTATAATATCCTAATGTTTTTGAAAAAAAAAATCTCCCATTGCATTCATCATGTCCTGGGGCTTTTTAAGGGTTCATTGAGAAAATAACATTTTTTATTTCTTCCCTTGTTACTTACTTAACCAACTCCACCTTATCTTCTTCATCAAGCTTTTTAAGACCTGCTAGAACCTCTTATGGTATATTCTTTGTTGACATTGCAATCCTATACTGCCTAGCAAAGTACTCTAACACAACCCTCTTCTTACTTTCTATGTCCTTATAGATCTATCATATTTCATCTTCCAACATTCTGATAGAATTCTTGTCTCTCCTAACTAAGATTGAACTCATAAAATACTTAGTACATCTCTCATCCTCCTTTATCTAGATCAATCTAGATTTCTATCTTAGTAGGGTATTTGTACTAATTAGTCATTGGTTATACTTTTCCACTAGTGCAAGTTCCTCTTTTTTCATTTGCATATCTGCTAGTCTGTTCAATAATCTCTTCTGACATTTCTTTAGCTCCTCCAAAGCACCAGCTTTAGTTTTTAATTATGGTTGTATTGTTTTTCTGCTGAACAATTTAAATATGTTTTGTAAGGTTTTTAGCTTCATACTGAGTTGATACCCGTTTGAGCCTGGGACCTCAAGTTGCATTTTCTTATTAAGTATGTTTTTAAATTCATTGTCCATCAAGTGATTGAATATCCTAAATAGGGCCTTTCTCTTCCTGTCATCTGTTAACAATTGCACTACTATTAGATTGTGATATGATACAGTTGGATCATCAAATATGCCGCTACTTGTTGGGTATTTTTCTATCCACTTATCAATAATCATACATTTGTTTAATTTTCTCAGTAAAAACCATTCCCATGATTGCTTATTGTTCTAGGTAAAAGAGTTACCATACCATTTTAGGTCAGCCAAACTTATCCTTTCCATCATTTCTTGAAGTTCTTGACAGTCTACTTGCTTCTTGCTTTTCCCTCCCTTCGATTATTCTAATTTGAGAGTATAGTTATAGTGTCTGATAACTGTCCATAGGAAACTCGTTGTATTTATGGTTTTGTCCTGCTTATTCCATATATGATGTCTCTGGAATTTACGGTTTACTGCATATAACACTATAATTGCAATCATTATCCCAGTAGCTTTAATCAAGACACCATAGTGTATCAACTCTCCCATTGAAATGATTATCATGGTTACTCATTATCCTCCATCCTTTGTTTAGGAACCATAAACTCTTTTACAATTGCTCCTTTTTTATTTTGGTTTCCAATAAGCCAATAAAATCTAACTTACTGTTCTTGATAAACTTTTTAATCGCAATTTGTTTATTTAGGCTACTAAAACCTCTAACATTCTACGTTGCTACCTTAATCATTTTTTCTTTTTGGCTAACCTTCTCCTTCTATACTTCCTATTCATACTTGGGGATATAGATGCTCTGTCACTCTTAATACTAGAAACTTCCTCCTTTTTCATAACTGGAGTGTCATTTGTCTCTTTTTCCTATCTTGCTCCCTTAACCTCAATTGTATGTGTTTCATTTACTATCATATTAGTCTTTTCTAGTTTCATCGCCTATTACCCATTTCCTATCTCTTGATTATCCCCCACTGTCTGTGTTATAACCCTTGTCATATTATTCTCCTCCTCCTTCTTTTATTGTATCCAGTTTCCATCACTTGACTCTCCTCCTAAATCATGTTTAGGATATTCTAAACTTTAAGTGGTGCCTCTCCTTCTACTAAGATACCATTCTCTTGGATTGGACATCCCTCATTAATCTGCTTCCCCTCTTGTTTCTCTTTCCTTTTCCAAATCTACTTCTCTTCTTTCATCTTTAGTCTTCGTATGTATGTTACTCCTATTGAATCCTTATAAGTTCTCCTTTCTCATCTAGCCTTATGATTCTAAGGGTATCCGTAAGCTTCCTTAATATATCCACATCTATACAAACTCAGTGAACTTAATCCTCTTCATTAAGATAGTATTTTCATCCAATCCTAAAGGTTTTCTAGACAAATTTTCAATATAGCTCATACCTTCAAAAAACCAATACTCCAAAGGAACCTTGTGAAGATTCACCTATAAGGGAATTGAATCAAGCTTGCCTCTGTCTAAGGTAACTCTAGACTGTCACTTCTTAATAAGAATTGGATGCCCTATTATGTGTCATGGCCCTGTTTTGCATACTCTGTTGTATTGACTTAGAATACAAAGAGTTCATCTTTGTTTACCATAGTATTCGCCAACCCTTGTTTCTCTATGCAACATTCACCCACTTACTAATGACTAAAAAAGCTAACCTCTTCTAGAAAAAATAGAAGACCTACAAGACATATGCTCCACTTGTTAGCACCTTATAGCACCTTGTTGTAACATCTCAATCAGAGCTTAGATCGGTTTGTCCCCATCTATCTCCACCAATCTAAGTCTGTCTAGGTTCCCAGAATCCCCTACAATAGAGCTACATATGGCCTTCTCCTTCTCCAGTCCCTGCTATTTCCTTTCTAAGGTTCCTCCTAATGGTGGAAAGGGGGGTTTCTATATTGGCTTGGGAATTAGGTTGGTTAGTTACAGAAAGTTTCATTAATGTACGGTTAGGTTTGGTTAGTTAGGTTCAATGTTGGGTGACTCGGTTAAATTGTTAGGGAGGGGTTAGGTCAAAGTTGTTTGTAGAGTGGAAAGGGTGGATAGACTATTGGAAGGATGAATAGGGTGTGAAGGTTAGAAGCTGTCAAAAAAAAAGGGAAAATGGGTGATGTTAGAGAAAGAGGGATGTTGAAATGGTTATCAGAAAAAGAAAAGGAGAAATTTGTTATTTGGTTAATGGGAGAATATGTATGGAGAGTTGTCAAACAGGTTGTCAAAAGGATGAACAGGGTATGAAGGTTAAAGACTGTTAGAAAAAGAAAGGGAAAGGTAGTTGAATTGCTGGAATGGATACTCAAAACACTCTCAACTCAACTGGATGTGATGGCCATGCTACAAAAAAGGTCCACATACGTGAAAAGGATGAAGACCCCCCCCACCCTCCTCCTGCACCTGCTCTACAGAGTAACCCACCCAGCTATAGTGAGGTGGTCACCAGCCAAACCGACACGGGTAGAGGAGAGAGAGACATGGAATGGCCTGAAGAGGACCCCATAGAAATCGTGAGGGCAATATTTCTATCATACAAGGAAAATTTGGCATGGGGTTAGAACTATCCAACACATTCAAAGGAAAACTAGACAAAATTTGGGCAAATGCTACTGTAATTAAACTCCTTGGACGAAAATTGGGATTTAACATGCTCAAATCTAGATTGTTATCCATGTGGAAATCAAAGGGCCCAATGAAAATTGTGGATATAGAAAATGACTTTTACCTCATCAATTTCATGGCGGAGGATGACTATGTTTAGACACTTACCCAGGGACCATGGATAATCGCTGGGCATGCACTCTCCGTTCAACCATGGTGCCTAAAATTCCGACCCTCTACTGGTAAAATAACATATGTGGTAGCTTGGGTGCGTTTTCTTGAACTACCAGTCACAAATACCATCCTTCGATCCTCACTACACTCAAAAATTTGGTGGGTGGCACGATCAAAATAGACAACCACACCCAACTAACCCAATGGGGCAAATTCTCAAGGGGGCCGTTGATATCGACCTCAGCTCCCCACTCCATTCAAGGGATTGTCCCATATCTGCTTCTTTTGTGGGCTGGTCAGACACAAAATCATGACTTTCCCCACAAGACCGACTGAGCAACCCGCGAATAAGCATAACACCGGTGGACGGAAGATGACCGCCCACCTCAACAATCGAAGTGAATCTTCCTCAGGTGGCCTCCGACAAGAGGATTATAGGTCATGGATGCAAGTTCAGCGTCGCCCTCACCGGCAGCCACCAAACCCAATGGCATAAAGACTTGACAGAAACAATGTCCCCTACCACGTAGGATCGAAGGGCTCAAGATTCACGGCTCTGACAGAAATAGAATTGTTGGAACAAAGATTAGACCAACCTTAATCAACTGAGGTGACTCCAACACCAGCAAACCAGACTAGGGCATTTCAGCATCAAGCAAGAGCGAAATCCCTAATTCCATCAACACATAAAGAGAATAGGTTGAAACGGTCGTCTTCTAATGGACGAAGTGGATCTTCTAACCTTAGTTACAAAACATCACCGCACACCTCCCTTCACATACAAAACATGGGCCACGCTGGGTAAACCCACCCTTGGGCCACGTTAGGTAGATCCAAACTATGCCTACTTATAAGCCCACATCACCAAAAAATCAACGACAAGGGGCTGGAGGTAGGACCTTCAAGCTAATTATCAAAAACTACATTCGAATCCATAAACTGCATCTTGTTGTTCTGGTTGAGCCTCGTATAAGTGGGGTACGAGCGACAAAAGTTATTAGGAGTTTAGGTTTTATACAATCTTTCAAAGTGGAAGCAGAAGGATAATCGGGAGGTATTTAGCTACTATGGAAAGAGAATATTACGATCCGAATTTTGATAGCTCACTGACAATTCTTGCATGCCAGTATTGAGTGGGACCATTTGTCGTTTGACTTCACGATCATTTATGCTAGCCCTACGTATTCATTATAAAATTATTTATGGCAGTATTTGCGAAAAATTGCTAGGATTATCGCCAAACCTTAGCTTTTGGGTGGCAACTTCAATGCCAAATTGGAGAGCACTAATAAACATGGAGGTTCTCAATTGTAAATTCTCAATTTCGTGACTGTGTAAAGTTTTGATCTTCAGCATCTTAGATTTTCAGGACTTAGGTTCACTTGGCAGAGAGGACAAATCCTCGTTAGATTAAAACCAGCCTTCAATAACACTATAGTTACTCACTTACCCTTCCTAAAATCAGACCATCGACCTCTCTTAGTTTCTCTTAACAATAGCGCACACTCTCCTCCAACAATTAGGCCCTTTAAATTTCAATCAGCTTGGTTGATGCATGCTGGCTTTAGTCAATTTGTAGCGGAGAATTGGACCCCAACCAGTTCTAATTTCAACATGAAGATCAGAAATTTTTCAGAAAAGTTACAGTACTGGAACTATACCACATTTGGAAACATTTTTCACCGAAAAAAGAGGCTCCTAGCAAGACTCAAAGGCATTCAAAGACAACTAGAAGATGAAGACTCTATCTCTCTCCGAGGGCTCGAGGGACATCTACAGTCTAAAATGGAGCAGGTCCTCTACTAAGAAGAACTCTACTGGCACCAACGATCTAGGAACCAGTGGTTAAGTTAGGGTGACAGGAATACCAAATACTATCATGCAAACACCATGGCTAAACAATGGCACGCGAGGATTAATTCCTTGAAAGATGAAAATGGGTATGTGATTTCAAATCCAACCAGCATCAGAAGATTAGCATAGAATTTCCTTGAGAAAATTTATACGACTGATAGCCAGCATCCTACTGACTGATAGATCCATGGTCAGTTTCCCCCTACCCCCAAGCTATAGCTAATTTGGACCGTCCACTCCATCCTAAAGAAATCAAGACGGCTTTTTTCAATATGGCTCCTAACAAGGCACCAGGATTTGATGAGTTACCCGCTTTATTCTACCAATCCCAATGGGACATTGTTAGCCCTTCTCTAACTTTATTCTTTCAGCGAATTTTTTGACATGAAGCTTGGGAATCTGATCTTAACTGCACCATTATGGTTCTTATACCAAAGATTCCATCTCCCACTTTGATTACACAGTTCAAGCTAATTGCTTTATGTTCTGTGATCTACAAAGCCATTACCAAAATTATTGTTAATAGGCTTAAACCTTACCTCGAAGATTTGGTAGCTCCAACCCAATGTAGTTTTATCTCAGGGCACTTGATTACGAATAATATTATTATCTCCCAAGAATTCATCCACATATGAAAAGGTAAACCGGTCAAAAAGGCATAATGGCTATAAAGGTGGATCTTAAGAAAGCTTATGATAGGCTATCATGGAATTTCATTAAAGATAGTTTACTCGATGTAGGAATTCCCGAATCACTGATTAATCTCATTATGAAGTGCATTTCCTCAGTTTTCCTACAAGTTGGAATGGTAAACTCAACAAGGCCTTTAGTTCCTCCAGATGTATTCGATAGGGTGACCCCATATCGCCTTACCTCTTTGTCCTATGTATGAAACATCTGGGTCAATCAATTACTCAAGTAGTGATACAAGGCCAATGGCAACTTATTAAATTAAGCAAAAATGGACCGCCTATTTCTCACTTGTTCTTCGCTGACGATCTCATCCTCTTCTCTAAAGCTTCTATTGATCAAGTGGACATAATTCGGGATACTTTCAATTCTTTCTGTGCTGCTTTAAGACAATGCATCAGTCAAGATAAATCTAGGTGCTATTATTCCAAAAATATTCCTCCTTCAACGACTCACTATTTAAGCAGTGCATTGGGTTTCAAACAGACGAAGGACCTCAGACGTTATCTTGGAGTTCCACTTCTGCATGAAAGAGTGAACAAAAGAACCTATCAATACATTGTTCACAAGGTTCACCAACGCTTATCAAGTTGGTCAGCCAAACTTTGTCCTTTGCAGGACACATAACTTTAGCTTAATCAGTCATAGCGACCCTTCTCAGTTATACTATACAGACGGTCTGGTTGCCTCGCAGTCTTTGCAATGCACTAGAGAAGTTAATGTGACAATTTTTATGGGGCTCACCTAATGGCAAAAGGCAGATTCACTGAGTTAACTGGGAGGAAATTTGTAAACCAAAAGAGATGGGGGGTCTTGGCATTCAAAAAATTTGCAAAACTAATGATGCCTTCTTAACAAAATTAGGATGGACTCTGATTGCCAAGCCTAATGTCTTATGGGTAAAAGTTCTCTCCGTGAAATATAACTTTGATGTTAATAATCTCCCTACCTCTATTGACATAACTAGCGGATCAATGATCTGGAAGAGCATAAAGGCTACATGACACCTAGTGCTCCAGGGCATGAAATGGATGATCGATGATGGTGCTAGGACTAGATTCTGGATAGACCCTTGGGTTGAGGGAGTGGGACCTCTTATTATCCATGCAACAACCCCAATTCTTGCTCCATCTAGTAACCTTAGTGTCCAACATTTTGTGGACGTTAACGATAATTAGAATTGGGATGCATTTCAAGCATATCTCTCGACGTCGATTTACAGGTCAATAGTAGGTACTTTCCCCCCAACGCCCTACCTAAAGTAATATAAGTTAATCTAGGGCATTTTCGACACTGGACAATTCACCCTAGCTTCCACTTATTCCATGTTAATGGATCACAAGGACACCTCAGTTGATGGAATTTGGAAGGCAATCTGGCAATGGAATGGCCCTCAACGCATTCACTCCTTCCTCTGGCTCCTCGCACAAGATCGGTTACTCACTAACCAACATTGCGTTTGCAGGCACCTCACTACAGATGGAACTTGTTATCACTGTAGACTCGAAGAATTCTCGCAGCATACAGTGAGAAACTGCGTCAAAGCCCACCAAGTGTGGAACACATTCCCTCCGCAACTAGTTAATAATGATTTTTTCACGATGTCATCTTGAGAGTGGCTCATTACAAATCTCCAGCACCATCGACGAGTATTTAGGCAGGATTGGTTGATTCTATTTGGTGCTACTTATTGGCTCTTATGAACATGGAGAAATATGACCCTCTTTGATGAACATTTTACTTGGTCATCCTTAACAATTTATTTTATTTTGTCTTATGCAAATCAGATCCACATGTCAGTCGTTTAGCAAAGTAGAGCTATTATCGGCCATCGCCCTCAACACGAGCAACTCATCGGATGGTGCAAACCTCCTATTAGGTGGGTAAAGTTAAACACTGATGGAGCATGCAAATGTTCCTCATCCTCAGCCACAACAAGTGGTATCATATGTGATAATACAGGCAATTGGCTTGAAAGTTTCATCCAGAATCTCGGTTGGTGCTCATCGGTATCTGTAGAACTCTAGGGAGTGTATACCAGACTCACGCTCGTGTGAAATCTAGGTTATCGCTGGATCAAACTCGAAGTGAACTCGATAGCGGTGATCAATGTCCTCTCCTCCTCGACAAGCCCTTCAATGGCTCTCAATCCCATAGTTTAGGATATTAATGAATTGTTTACTCGGAACTGGACTGTTATACATCGACATATCTATCGATAGAGCAACAGATGTGTTGATTGACTAGTGAACTACACAAAGCACTTTGATTTAGGAACCACTTATTTTGATACTACACCTATTGGGTGCCACTTTATCTTCTTAGAGGATATGTCGGAGATCTATTTCTCTAGACTCGTGGTGTAATCTGTTTCATTATCTTCCTTTTTAATTAAAAAAATAAAGGGAAAGGTAACTATCGAAAAGGTTGTCATAAAAAGAAATGGAAAAGGATAAAGTTGTTGTCGAGCTAATGGGAGGATGTGGATATGTGTCGAATGTTTTCTGAAAGAGGGAAATGTGAGACTCTCATTTGTGTTTCTATTTTATATTTTCCTTTAAAAGAGTGACTTGTTGTTCAATTTTTCTTTTTGTTTGTGCCTTTTTAATTTTGTATTAATTAATTCATGTTCGATAATCATGCCATATTACTTTTTAAAGTTATTAAGAAAGGTTATTTGTTATTTAGAGTAAAAATTATAAGCATATATTACATATGATTAATTTAATATTTATTTCTTAGTTTCAAAACTGTTTTTTTTTTTAATTTTCATGCTTACCTTTTCATTTTCATACAATCTTACGAAAATCTCTATAATGAATAATCATAGAGGTAATAGAAATTTAAACATTTTTCTTTATTAATTAAGATGCTGGGGACTCATCTACAATGATCACTACTCTAAAATTGGAATAAAAGTTAAGCCTTTCAAATTTGTCCACATGTGTAATTAGGCTTTTAACATTTTCAAAACTATAATTAATACATTAAGTAGATAATTTTATCTTTATTTATATAGATTGTTGGTTAATATGTATAAGAAGTATACATATTAACCAATAATATTTATTTATATAGATCTTGAGCACTCCTCTAGAGGTTAAAAAAACTCTGAGCTCTATTAACGATGATAAATAGAAAAGGTTGTCGCTATTATAATAAGGATAAACGCTAAGTCCTTTAAAATATATGGAATTGGTAATGATATTGTTAACATGAATTTATCTATATAGCTTTCAATAATTCGACACAAAAGTCAAGAATTAGTTAGGGCTTCCATAGTGCATGGCTTAATTCGTGTCTTTTCTCTTTTAATAATAATGGAACATGAGACGATTCATTGTCGTAAAATAATAATGTAACTTAAGATTCAATTTTTTTATTTTTAAATATTTATTAGACTAAAAATGTTTAATTTTAACTTTCTACCATCTTAATATATAAGGTTAAATTTAATATTTCTTGTCACAATCTAATTTTATTTTCTCACAAATATTCTTTAATGCCTTAATATTAAGTAGTTATACTCATTTAATTATTTATTTTTAATACAATATAATAAATTGTTAGCGATATTT
>JANKYF010032053.1:0-16523 GCA_029829435.1 Erythroxylum hondense | reverse complement strand
ACATTTTTTATCAATAAACTGCCCACCGTAGCTCTGTTGGTAAAAGTATGGACCAAATTAAGACGCTTCTTAAAAAAACTGAGCATGAGATGCTTGGTAGTTTTTTTCGAGTGGGAGGGTCCCAGTTTTTCTTTTAATGGATAAGATGGCCCACTGTCACTTAGTCTGTTATAGATAAGAAAAATAACCGTCGTATAATGTTTTATTTTTTTTAAGTTTTGTTAAATCTACCATCATGCATATACATGCATCATGATTTTATACAAAGTTCCAATATTATTGACTATTATGCTCATGTTTTAATAATTTATATTTTCAGACATAATTAACCACAAAATGAATCCACTCACCTCACTCTTGACTAATAACAATTTAGAAAACAGAGACAATTTTAATGAATGGAGACGTAACCTTGACATTTTTCTTCAATATGAACGTATTTCATAGGTAATGAGCCTACAATATCAAGGCTCATGGGCCCGAAGCTAATGTAGCATTTTCTTCTAAGCCCAAAGGTATGGGTAAACAGAAGAAGAAGAGTCCAATGAAAAAGAAGGCCTAAACAGGGGTCAATGCCAAACTCATGAAAAAACATGCCTAGAGAACATCAAAGGAAAGTGTTTCCACTGTGATGAGATGGGCCACTGAAAAAAAAAACTATCCAGTTTACCTTGAGTCTCTCAAAAGCAAAAAAGGTACGGGTTTCGTAAGTTTGTTAGAAACTAGAAATGTGGCAGAATCATTTGTTTCTTGGATATTAGATTCAGGAGCCACTAACCATGTTTGCAATTCGTTGTCGGGGTTCCAACAAAGGACAAGACTACCTAAAAGCTAGTTTCAAGTCAAGATAGCAGATGGTTCCTATGTTTCAGCAGAATCAGTGGGAGTAGTTACCTTAGACTTTCCTAGTTGTCATAGGTTATATTTGAAGGATGTTTATAACATGCCAATGATTGTAAGGGACATGATTTTTGTTTATGTTTAATAAAATCTGGTTATTCCTTATATTTTGGAAAAGTTGTTTCAATATATGAGAATAAGGATTTTATTTGTGATACGATAATTAAACAGGGATTGTTCTTTATAGAACCTATGTCAGGCTCACTAAACACCGCATAATTGATAAAACCAAGACAATCCAATACTCTAACATTAATTCAAAATATCTGTGGCACTTAAGAATAGGTCATATTAATCAGAAAAGACTTGACAGGTTAGTAAAGGATGGGATCCTTATGGGCTTGGATAGTGATCCATTACCCACCTGTGAATCTTGTATTGAAGGAAAAATGACCAAAGCCTCATTTCCTTTTAAAAGAAACAGATCTGAATCCACGTTGGACCTGGTACATACTGATGTGTGTGGGCCTATGAATGTACAAGCTAGAGGAGATTATGAATATTTCATAACCTTTATAGATGATTACTCAAGACATGGATATTTGTATTCGATGCATAAAAGAGTGAATCCTTTGAAAAGTTTAAAGAATTCAAATATGAAGTTGAGAAGCAACGAGACAAGCCATTAAAACAACTTCAATCGGATCGAGGTGATGAGTACTTATCTGGAGAGTTCCAGCAATATTTAATTGACAATGAAATTGTTTCCAATTTGTCAACTCCTCAAACTCCTCAACAGAATGGTGTACAGAGAGGAGAAACAGAACTCTATTAGAAATGGTAAGATTAATGATGTCCTACGCTAGCCTTCAAGAATCATTCTGGGGATATGTCAAGCAAATAGCGACATATCTTCTTAACTTTGCTCCACCCAAATCGCTGCGTAAAACACCTAGGGAGTTGTGGACTGGCTGAGTGCCTTCATTGAGGCACTTGAGGACTTGGGGCTAACCAACCCATGTTCTAAAGCTTGAATCCAAAAAGATGGAACCAAGGTCAGAAGTATGATTGTTTGTAGGATATGCTACAGGAACCCGAGGGTACTATTTCTACAGTCCTCAAGATAGGAAGGTATTTGTGTCGACAAACACAACCTTCTTAAAGGAAGAGTATATGAGAAATCACAACGGAAGAAGTGAAATAGTACTAAAGGAGTTACCTATTTCATTCAAACCAATAGTTGTTTTGGATATGACAGAACAAGATGTCGAAATAGATTCAAGAGTTGAATTCGAAGTGCAACCTAAGCATCAAGTTGTGCCTAGACATAGTCGGAGGTTTGTGAGATAGCCAGATAGGTATTTGGGTCTAGGAGAAGGCTTAATTGCCATCTCAGGTATATGGTTTGCAAGTTGCAAAGGTCCATTTATGGATTTAAGCAAGCATCTAGGTCTTAGGACATTAGGTTTGATAAGTCTATCGAAACCTATGGTTCATACAAAACCTAGATGAGCCTTGTGTTTATAAAAGAATACAAAAAGGTAAGGTTACTTTCCTAATCCTGTATGTTGATGACATTCTACTCATTGGGAATGATGTGGAAATGTTATCTGCGATTAAGGGATGACTGAATGAACAGTTTTCAATGAAGGATTTAGGAGAGGTATGTTCTAGGCATCAAACTTATAAGGGATCGGAAGAATAAATGAATAGCCTTGTCTTAATTAACCTACATTGAGAATATGCTCAATAAGTTCGCCATGCAAGCTTCCAAGAGGGGTTTCACTCCTACTAGACATGGAATCAAACTTTCAAAGGAACAAGCACCTAAAACCCAAGTGGAGGTTGAACGAATGTGTAACATTCGATATGCTTTGGCAGTTGGAAGTTTGATGTATGCAATGCTTTGAACTAGACCTGTAACATCCCATCCCTGATGGGAAGGGTAAATTGGTAAATTGGGACGCGCTAGTAGGTCATATTTCATACTTTTGATATGTTCATATGTTTGGCCTCTAATTTTAGAGGAATGAGTCATTTTACACATGCACTTATAGGTACATGCATTCATGACTCTTTCCCGGCATTTATATGAGTATCATCTGTTTTGTAAGTTCTGAAATATTTGTGCTTGAGAATTGGAATTGGAACTGTTTTAGAGTGATTGTCACTTGATAGTGACTCTTCGAAATTTTTCGGGATTAATTGGGAAGTAATGCCCGGACCGGAAATCTTCCGAGTGACGGACTGATTGATTATATAGTACTTGAATAACTGTCCAATAGCCATGGAAAAGTAGATATATGATTTTAGAAATTAATATGTCGAGCCATTGAAATTTGGAGACAAATTGGACAGGAAATGGTTGTTAAAAGAGAAAGAGATTTAAATGTATTGTGAGGAAAAGGACAAGAGGCATATTTGTTTAACCTTTAAATACCTCAGGTTTTAACTTGGCAGAAAGCTTCTCCTCCATCCTAGGGCATGCGATTTTCTTCTCCCTTTGATCGATTCCCCTCCTTCCTCCTTGTGTGATTTTGTTGTCCAAGTGTTGCTTGCTTCCTCTCCTTGTGCAAAGTCTAGCTTGGTCCTTAACGAAGATGAAGATTTGTGAAGTTTTGAGTGGTTGCCGTAAGTGTTAAAGGAATTGGGGGATTTTTTCAGGAGTTGAAGATTTGGGGCTTGATTGGTAAGTAAATTGGTTTTTGTTGTTTATTGTTAGTTGAAATGCATTGACAGGTTTAAATGTTATAGATCATAGTGTTTGAGTTAAGTTATGACTGTTTTTGAAAGAGAAAAGAGAGAGAATTTTGTCGGAGAAGACGGCTGGGAGTCCGCACGTAGCGGCGAGCTTTCATTTACTCGTCGTGGTGCACACGAAGGCCTCGCCGCGGCGAGCTTACTGAAGTATACCGTGGCGAGCCCCTAAACTCTCCACGCCGCGGCGAGCTACCTTGTCGCCGTGGCGAGCCGCTCCTTGTCGCCGCGACGAGCGTCCTTACGTTGCAGCGAGACTAGTTTTCCTAAATTGAGTTGGTTTAGTTTTTGAGTCATAACTAATGGTGTAGAACTCCAATTGAAGTAATTCTTGATTCTTTATAAACTAGAGAAAGAGGTCTACAATTGATATGAAGAAAGAAAGTTTGAAATCAAATGAGTGAGATCTTAAATATTAAAAGAAATTTGAATATGGTTTCCTATTGCACTCTAAGAATTGTTTCATGACAATTGGAGTATAATTTTGAGAGTTTTAGAAACTGAGCATAAAAGGGTGAATTTTGATCTAGAGAATAGTGACACTGATTTTGAGGTCTTTCTTGAGAATATCCTATTGGGTATGATTTGGTAAATTGACTGAATGGTAGAATTGAAATTGGTAGAGTTCCGTAATATGCCATTGAAATGAAATGAGTTATTATTGATCAATTGAGTGAAAAGTTAGATTGTGACAAAAGAATGTGGAATTTGGGAAATAGTGCCAAGAAAGTCATGAACATGCATCGTACATCTTTTCTTTAAGACATGTGCATCATTGAATCTTTCGAATTGAGCATTTAGTAATGAGTGACTATTTGACTGTTATAGAGGTACCGTTAGATCGTCATTCCACGGACAGTGCTGGGACTTCCAGGAAGTAGCTTGGAAGTATAGGTGAGTAACCTAGTTGGTTCCTCAATTTTTGATTGTTAAATGCTCTGTAAACTGTCTGAGAATGTGAATTGTCTGAGCATTGTGAATGATTAAGATTGATATGTCTGCTTTTGATAAATCGAACCCGACTGCAATCTGATTGTTTGTGAATGCTTCCATGGGATAAATTGTGAATGTATTGTAGTGTGGAATTGGAAATGATATGACTGTTTCGATAAATTGATTTTGATTGCATGTCATAAATGAATTCCATAATTGACCGATTAATAACGGTTGTGACTGGAGCTGCCACTGCGAGCTACAAGCTCGATCACTGAAAAAGAGCCTCGAGCTTGAAAGGGATTGGTGCATACCCAGAGGGCTCTTCTATCCCTACTGACGCGTGGAAAGTAGTACATACCCAGAGGGCTCTCCTACTTCCTAAGACGCGATTACTGTTTAATGAGCCCGAAAAGGGGCAGATTAGAGCTATATGCTCAATGTTTATTATGCCCGAAAAGGGGCAGACGCGTTTGCATCCCTCGAGTAGGGGCGAAGCAAAACCGTGAGGGTGGCCCACCATGCCAAAGCGGACAATATCGAAGGGTGGAAGTGCATTCTCAGAGGGCTCTCCTCCCCCTAAGACGCGTCCACTAAATACTGTTCACTGTTTAAGCGCTCAGTCACAACTCAGAATAAAAGAATGGTAAATAATGGGAAAAGATTATGTGTACAACTTTTATGTGTATGGATTAAATTGTGGACGAGGAAAAAGGGTTAAATGCTCATAATTATGTGATGACTGATTTGCGAAATTTCTGAGTTCTGTGATTGCATGAGAGCTTGAAAATTGTTATATGATGATACTGAATGTGTAATTGAATGAAACTGTGAATTGCTTGCGATATGCATGAATTGGGTGAACCATCGATGATGGTTTCTTGCTGAGTTCACAAACTCACCCAATATTGCAATTATTTTTCAGGATTTGAAGAGTACCCCGTTAGACAAACGGGAGTATGTCTACTGCATGCAAGCCAGAGTTAGAGGTCGGGATCAGTTCACGTCTGCATTAGTGTTATTTTGTTCTTGTGTAAATTTGTATTTCCCCAGAATAATGCTTTTATTTTAGTGGGTCCCGTTTAGCTAATGTTGTATTTGTAATGTGATTACTGAAAATGTTAAACACTGTTGAGTGCCTTCCTTATGACTGAACTTGTATTATGATCGAAAGGGATTTCGAACTATAGCGGGCCCAAATCGTTTACTGAATTCCGCGCATGCGATTGTTCCAAAAATGTTCTAAAAATGTTAGACTGAGTTTTTGGACTGTAATTGAGTGCTCTAGCATACCGCCCTCGTGAGGCACGAGCTCGGATATCACTCTCGATGTCGAGTTTGGGTCTTGCGGGAGTGGGATGCTACAATCAACTTGGGCGTTCGCTTAATAATAGGCATCTTGCTGCAAAAAAAATTTTACCAATCAAAAGAGTGTACAAAATCATGAAGTCTTTCTCTGAAACAAATAATAAATTGACGGGCATATCCAGGAATGATTACATTTTTTATTTTATGAAGAACTCACAAATTTATCTGTAATTTATCTAACTCATACCCAATAAAACCTAATAGATTATATAAAGTAACCGTCATGACGAAAAGACTGAAACATACTCAGTGAACATTTTTTAGATCAACAACCAATTTGTTCCAAAATCTTTACTTAACACGATTCTAAAGGATTTATTCACTACTTACCTGCTCAGAACCCCAAAATCTTCAAGTTCTAAACTTCGTGTACTCCATTGCCCACAATGACCAGCGCAGTTTCTGGTTTTTCTTAGGGTAGAAGACACAAATAGCAAAGCCCAGTTGGTGTAAGAAAGGAAAACACAAAAATCACTAAGAAGGTGTTAAAAGGAAAACTCGATGCATGGAAATAAAATTTTGGGAAGATCCCTGATGAAGAGTGAACTTAGAAATGTTACTTTACGTATCAACTCTCAGAAAATACTAGCCTACTTCTAGCAAAAGTACACAACCTAAGAGATATTTGTCGCTTCCGTCACATCAAACAGTAACTTAGTTTAAACCTTTTCTTTACAATTTAACTATGTACAAATCTTCATTTAATGTCTTTTTTTCTTATTTTTTATTATTTTCTAAAATTTTTGACCAAGTTCACCAAAATTAGTAGTAATGATAATATATTTAACACCAATAAAAAAATATGTGTTCTTTCAAATTCAATTAATTAATTAACTAATCATCACATTGAAGATCTAAATTTCTTTATCCTGTCTAATGTGTCAGTCATCATTTAATGGAACATGATCTACCCTTAAAATCAGATATTCAGATATCTTCATTTAATGCACCGCAATCTACTGTTAAAACCAATTATTCAAACGTCCTCCTCTTCTCTACACGTGAGAGCTGTTTTTTTGCATATCTCTAGGAAAAGCACTTCTGTTTCACTTTATCATCTTCAAGTACCGTGTCTTATTTAATGCATCAAAACTTTTCAAGTAATAGTTTTATTACAAAATTGTTCTATTTTTCAAATAATCCATTTTAGCCTCCATTATTCAGAAATTGTTATCATTGCTTAACTTTTCTTCCTCCAATTTATTAATCAATTCTGACTTAACCCTCAAACCATATCTAGCTTAACCAATCAAGCAATTTCTCCCTCCAAACTTTACTTCTTTGAACTACGTCTTCTTTTACTTTCTTCTTCTTTAACCTAAATACATCAGATCCTCCATTTCAGAAGCAAAAAACACTAAAAGTTGTGTCTGCTATTTTACCGAACAAACAACCACCGTTCATTATAGTAAGCCATTCTTTTATCTGTTAGTTTTGTTTTCGAATTTTCTATATTTATAATTTCAATAAAATCGTATTTTTATCTTCTGCTTATTTCATTTTTTGTCAAATTTATTTACTATCACCTGATATGGTTTCTCCCGCATTTCACCTGAATTACATCAGCAATAAATATAGACAATAAATACACTTATAAAAACCCAAACCAAAAACTATCAATTTTATTCTGACTATGTTTACACCCCCTTTGTTTTAGGTCTATGCTTATTCACTGCTCCGTTCTTTTACTGCTAAGGTATGTGTAGTTATATTACATAAATATATTGTCTAATATTTTGCTATACTTGTTCATCACGTATTATTTTTCCTTTACATCATAATTAATTTCTTTCTTAAATTTATGTATTTCATAATTTGCATGTCCAATATTACATAATTTTTATACTCAGTTGCACTCTTTTATCATGTATTAATTTTCTTAAATATCTTTTAATCCTTTATTTATCTTACGACGGATTCGGCTGATGATACTTTCTGAACTTTAAACTTTTTTTACTAATTTCTTAAATGCTTAGATCATCATGTTTTTTAGATATATACTTTTTTTAAATGTATTGTTTACGTTATTTATCGACTATGTACTTATTATATCTTTTCCTTAATTTATTCACATGTGGAAACGTTAGCATTTCATTATCAACTTTTTGTTACACTCAACACTCATAAATATAATGTTTACTTTTCTTTTATATGTCTACTCTAATATGATTTATAATATACGTTCAATTACATATATATATATATATTATATTTGACGAATCTGATTATACGAACTATTTTCATTTTTTCTTACAAACGTTATCAATCAATACATCAAAAATGTTGATATTATTTGGATCCGTCAGGTATTCAAATATGGATAGAAATGCTAAAAGGCTCCAAAAAATGCTAAAATGGCAAATGATAAAAAACAACAATTGTTACGACGGTGTAGAGAAACTCGAGCTGCAAAAAAGAGAAGTTCTGCTTCATCGGCACTGCACCAAACAATTACTCACCAACATAACGATTGTTTGATTAATACCGAGCCTTCCACTAGTCAACTTGCAATTCATGAACCCTGTAATGAACAAATACATCACCAATCTTTTCATATTCATACTAGTCATATTAATGAAGGTACCTTTCTTTACTTATATTAAAAACTATTTCTAATGTAACTATTCCATAAAGTGATAACATTCTTTTTACATGTTTCAAGGGATAAATCATCCTGCCTCTCCTTCAAGATTAGCATCCTTGCAGAATTTACCTATTGAACCTCAACACCTACGTTTTGTTTCAGATTGTGAACATTGCAATGCAAGACGATTTTATCTTGAACCTCCATCGTTTTGCTGCTCATCCAAACAAATATCAATTGTTGCTCCTCATATGCATTACGCGTTGGAATCTTTATTTTTAAACAATGACGAAGAATCAGAACATTTCAGAAAGAATGTTCGTACATACAATAACAATCTAGCTTTCATTTCGTATGGAGCTAAATATGATCGTGACCTCACAAAAAACAAAAAGGGAGTTTATACATTTCGTGTTCAAGGACAAGTTTACCATTTCCTTAACACTTTACTACCAACAAGCAATAAGGTATCTGGAATACAACTCTATTTCTTTGATACTGATGAAGAACTACAAAAAAGGATTGACAGTTCTAATAAACTTCGTGAAAATACATTGAAGTTGCTTATGACAATTCTTCAAGATAACCCTTATACCAGGTTCTTTCGAAGTCTTAAAGATATTCCATTGCTTGAAAATCACGAAATAGTTCTCAGATGTTATCCTGGCCTTGATCAACGCATTTATATTCTTCCTACTGCATCACAAGTGGCTGCTATATAGACTGAAACTGACGATGAACAACATGATAAATCTCCTCACATCCAAGTCTACACTCACTCAGGCCCAAGTTATACAATTCAATCTTATTATGTATGTTATGACCCGCTTCAATATCCACTTTTATTTCCTTGTGGTGAATCTGGATGGCATCATGGAATTAGGCAGTTAATTCCACAAAGAAACAGGATTAATGTTTTATATGAAACAACCAATGTTTCTTTTAGCAATTTTACTGACCCAACTGAATTATTCACTCTCAAAAACATAGGTCAGTTGTCTTCTTATTCTTTTCTTCTTCAAATATTATCTAATTAGACAATTTTATTTATCAGTTTTTTCTCCTCTTACTAGCTGTTCAAGAAGCACAATATGAACATGGTCTAGTATCTGCCAGAGAGTATTATTGCTATCGACTTCAGATGAGAACTTTTGAAGAATCCATGCTTCTCCATAGCTTAAGACTACTTCAACAATTTGTTGTTGGTACTCTTATAAAGATTGAAACATCTCGACTCGATTTCCATAGGAGAAAACAAAACAAGGTACGGATGGAAATTTTACAAGGTGTTTTAAAAAGCATTAACATTGGTCGTCGAATTGTCCTCCCAACTTCATTTATCGGTGGTCCAAGAGACATGAAACGACGTTATCTCGATGCGATGACTCTAGTGTAAAAATATGGTAAACTAGATATTTTCCTGACTATCACTTGCAACCTTATGTGGAAAGAAATTCAAGAGAATCTTAAATTCCATGAAAAGGCACAAGATAGACCGGATTTATTAGCTAGAGTGTTCAGAGCTAAATTTGAAATCCTAAAAAATGAGTTGATCAAAAAACAAATCTTTGGAGATGTCGCTACATTTGTTTATGTTATTGAATTCCAAAAGCATGGATTCCCTCATGCTCATTTATTGCTAATAATTAAGCCATATTTTAAGTTGCTACATCCAGATTCCTATGATCAAATCATATCTGTTGAAATACCTGATCTTGATCAGAATTCCAGATTATATTCTCTTGTCATTAAGCATATGATCCACGATCCTTGTGGTTTTATGAACAAAGATTGTCCTTGCATGAGAAATGGCGTATGCAAAAGTCATTATCCCAAGAATTTTACTCCTATCACTATTCATGGTGAAGACAGTTATCCATGCTATAAATGGAGAGATAATGGAAGTAAAAATAAAATTTCCAAACATGAGGTTGATAATAGATGGGAGGTTCCTCATAACCCATACCTTTTGATGTTACTTGATTGTCTCATTAATGTTGAAATATGTTCAACTGTCAAGCTTGTTAAATACTTATACAAATACGTATTTAAGGGCCATGACCTTGTGAACTTTAGCGTCAACGATCAAGAGAACATAACTAATATTGATGAAATCAGTAATTTCCAACAAGGCTGTTGGATTTCACCCGCCCGAAGCTCTATGGCACATTTATGAATTCCGGCTAGCAGAGATTAATCCATCTGTTTATATACTACAAGTTTACCTCCCAAATCAACAGTTTGTTTCCTTTGGAAAAGATGCTAATCTTTCTTATTTATTAAGAAATATTGACTTCTCATAAACAATGTTTACCAAATTTTTCAAGACAAATTTGACAAATCAAAAGGCGGCAGAGATGAAATGTCTGTATAAAGATTTCCCAGAGCATTTTGTTTGGAATCAAAAAACAAAAACATGGTCAGAAAGAAACTGAAGAAAAGTCATAGGAAGATTAGTTATTGTTGACCCTCGAGAAGGAGAGAGGTATTACTTGAGATTATTATTTACGTATATTAAAGGACCAACATCATTTGATCACTTGTTAACTATTGACGGTGAAAAGATGAACTATTTCAAAGAAGTTGCACTGCAATTAGGATTGCTAACATCTGACTCTTACATGGAACAAACACCTAAGGAAGCTGTGATCTTTCAAATGCTAGCATGCCTCAGATTTTTATTTACTACACTCTTGTTCTATTGTTCGCCAACAAATCCTAAAAGGCTCTGGGAAACTTTCAAAGATGACCTTTCTTCTGACTACCTATATACTTATTCTTCCTGTAATATATATACATCTGATGACGTTACAAAAATGGCCCTCCAAGATATTAATAAATCTCTAGAACAAATGGGCAAGAGTTTGGCTGATTATCACTTTACTGACCATCAATTCCATGTTGATTATCACTAACAACAAACTAAGGAAGTACAAAGTGAGATGAATATATAGATTGATGCAGAAGACCTATTTTTACAATCAAAATTGAAAAACGAGCAAAAGAGCATATTTGATTTAATAATGAATTCAGTTTTGACTTCAACCAGTGCAAGTTATTTTATTGATGGTCCAGGCAGAACAGGAAAAACTTTCTTATATCGAGCTCTTCTTGGAATTTTACGATCATAAGGACATATTGCAATTGTTGTCGCCACATCAG
Source organism: Erythroxylum hondense (assembly GCA_029829435.1). NCBI lineage: Eukaryota > Viridiplantae > Streptophyta > Magnoliopsida > Malpighiales > Erythroxylaceae > Erythroxylum > Erythroxylum hondense. The sequence goes on along the minus strand of JANKYF010032053.1, from coordinate 4,879 downwards.
GCGTTGCCGCCTTAATTTTTCCAGGCAGTAGGACAGCTCATTCAAGATTTAAAATCCCACTTGATTTCTCAAAGTAAAAAGTTTGTCAATCAAGCAAACAAAGCAGTGTTGCAAAATTGATATTTCAATCTAGCCTTATTTTATGGAATTAGGCTTCCATGGCAAAACGAGAAGCTATCGAAGCATTTCACAATTTACTTCAAGATATAATGGACTCTGATGAGCCTTTTGGAGGTAAAATTGTTGTATTTGGTGGCAACTTTCGTCAAACATTGCCAGTTATTGACTAAGCAACAAAACAACATCTCATTGATTCAAGTCTTCTAAATTCACATCTTTGGTCGCACATCTCTAAACTCTCTTTAACGATAAATATGAGAGCTGTGTCAAATCCAATTTTTTATGATTTCTTATTACGAGTTGGAGAAGGGACTGAGCCAATGGATGAACAAGATCAATTTTGCTTATCGAACGAACTCATTATTCCTTACGACAACAAGGATGATTCTCTTAACAGGTTAACAATTTTTTTCATTAAATAATTTGCTATCCTTTTGTACAATCGCTATTGCACTTTTCTAGTATATCATTATCCTCGCCAGGTTATTGAAAAACGTCTTCTCTGACCTAAGCCTATATTCAACCGATCCTTATCAAATGATAAACAGATGTGGGCTATGTCCAACAAATAACTGCGTTGATGAAATTAATGACATCATGGTTCAAAAATTTCCAGGAAATATGCATTCATATTTGAGTTTTGACAAGACAATCGACCAAAGACATCAAGCTGATTATGAAGATTTTCTCAATTCTTTAAATCCTAAAGGGCTGCCTCCACATAAACTTTTGCTCAAAGAAGGCTGTCCAATTATGCTTCTTAGAAATTTAAATCCAACTGAGGGATTATGCAATGGAACAAGGTTGATATGCAAACAACTGAACGATCATACAATTTCTGCCAAAATTGCTTTTGGACCTCACAAAGGAAAATTCATTTTTATACCAAAAATTCCTTTACAATCTCTAGAGAACGAAAAAAATGGAATTCCTTTCATCAGAACACAATTTCTGATTCGTCTGTGTTTTGCGATGACCATAAACAAATCTCAAGGTCAAACCTTTGATCACGTCGGCATTTATCTCCTTCAACCTGTATTCTCACACGGACAACTATATGTGGCTCTATCAAGAGCTCGAACTCCTGAATCAATTAAAATTCTTATTATTCCAGTAACTTTTGAATCTTTAGACTTCGATAAGAAAACAAGAAATATTATTTTCCGTGAAAATTTTCAATTGGTCAAATTATAAAACATCATATTTCCTGACAAGTGCATTACTTGTTTCTTTAATCACTTCATATAATTTAATTTCATGTGAATAATTCTTTCTCTTCGCTTAACAATTTGACATATTATTGCAGTATGGAAAACCGTTTATGGATGAAGGATATTTTTCCTAGAGCGCAATGCTGGTCTTGTGAAATAATAGTGTAAGAAAAACAACATGTCATAACTTCACTTAATACACTGTCTAAAAGACAAAAGTTTATTTTCTGTGATTAAGAGGTATGTCAATTACACTTTCTCTGTTTTACATTTCTTAAACTTACTTATTAATAATTTCCTTATTGCTATTAGGGATCACAAGTTGAGGGTATCACATTCAACAATGATATCCAAAAAATTGGCAAGATCTTGTTGCTATGTAAGAAATACATCATTTCTAATGCAATCATCAAATCGATTCCACCTCAATACTAAACCAAAAATCTTAAAATACAGTGGATTATTACAAGCCGCATTGTGGGGCAACGCATTACAGAATCCCTTCACTCTTATCCAATTCTTGTCTGCAGAAGACTCAAAGTCAACTTCTATAATGGTATTTTTTCCTTCTTCATAGTATTACATATTATTATTTACCTTTTTATTTTATCTTAAACTTACAATTTGAAATGTTAGGTGTTTCATTATCAACATAGTTCGAGTAAAAATCCTCGTTGACCCACCAATGCACGAAGTTACAAATCTGAAAAATTGGTATTCCATTATCTTACCTACAACATTTTAAATATTACATTACAAATTATATAGAAAATTTTAAATTTTCTATTATTTTCATCTATATAATTATTATGTTACAATGAACAACAAAATAATAAGGAAATTAAAAAGCTCATCGGCGAACAATCTTACCTCAAATATAATCTTGATATATCTTCTGAATCTCACCAAAAAATCACCAAAATCATGTTTTTAAATTCCACCCCCAAGGTAATCACATTCACATATTCCTGTTCAATATTTCATTTAAAACTTATTTCTTTAAATCTTCTTTTCGGTTTTTCCCAGATATCATGGATTCAAGGTTATATTTTCTTTTAACACATTTTACAAAAATACTGGTATATATCATACAAGAAATGTTTTAGCTCTACGACTGCTGCATATGGAGTTCTTTTCACTTGCAATTCTTACGGAGAAAAAGTTACAGCTGAACCAAGGTTTGTCCCTTCTATTTTCAATCTTCAATTTGTTGCGTTTTGCTTCCATCTGTATTTTGTAATTATGACATTACTCTTTACTTACATGTCGCTTTTGCAACTTTTTCACTCACACGTATCACCTTTTCGCCTATATCTATTTTACTCTACATATAAAATCTTTTTTTCCTGTTATAACTTTATTGTATAGGTGCCGATATGGCATAGATTTAACCGACAAAACAGGGACTATCACGGCTTCAATTTTCGATGACCTAGCTGAAAAACTTTTAAATTTCAACGCCCTTAAAGCTATGCAATATTCCAATGAAGTTATATTTTTCCTTCTATCTTTCATCTACATTTCTAATTTAATACGCCCCCTATTATCTTTATGTATTTATTTCACTAACAATAAACATTTTTTCATTTGCATTATAAGAACATCCATCTCCCGTAAGAGAACACACAGAATTGAAGACTAATACATTTCTTCTGCATGTTAAACCAGCAAACATTCAATCATCAGATGCAGTGCAACGATTTACTGTTGTTTACTATAGGAAAATTGATGCTCATGAACTTAAAGAGCCTTCGCTTTCACCCGTGAAAAATGACCAACCTTCAGCTGATGATCAGTATAACAATCCTAAAATCACACCTCTAACTGTCTTAGGTATTTTTTATTCCTCCTTAATTTTTATTTCATCTTTAACATGTTTGTTTATTATTTTTCTATCAACCATTTTCTTTTTAGAAATCTTGTCTTATATCACCAACCTAATATACTTTGATCTCTTATATTTTCAAAACATATTCCTGAATCTTCTTCATCAGTTAGACAGCGCCTTGATAAAAGATTCAGCCTTGTTGAAAACAATTCACCGTCACAAACAAATAACCCAATCAGCAATATTGAATGCACAACACAATCAAATGCACAATCAAATGCAGACACTTGTCGTAATACGAAAAAACCTAAATTCTAATGAACTTTTCATGTCAGACCAAGCAGCTACAATGACTACTTTACCTTTTGTTGTTTTACTTCATATCATCGTAAACTTGGATATTTTGGTGTGTTTTGAATGACTTCAGATGGTATAGAAGTTAATCTAACTTTTCAGATCTGGTTTGAAGTTTCAATTTGAATTGTTCTGTTTGAATTGTTTTTGGGTTACATAACATATGATTGTCATATTATCATATGAGATTGACTTGGAAAAGTAGCGAGGTTGCCATGGTTAAAATTTACCATCAATTCTCTCGAAATATGCATTAGTTGTTTCCTTAGGCATTCGTTTGTTCAACTTCCTCACATATTTTTATAATCAACGTCTTAGTCACGATTACCAAATGCATGTACAATATTCGTATACTACTAGTTTCAAACAAGTTCTATTTTTGACTGTGAATGGACAAAGCTCATAATGATGATGAGTGTATAACATTGTTGACTTATCCATATGAACACCTTTCTAATAATCTATATACTCTTTCACAATCTTTGTGTGCAGATTCATCTTCATTTGAATCACGTCTTAAGTATGTAACATCAAAAAATTGAAGGGTCATAAATGTCAGTTGGTTAAGATTAATCCAAAAATGTTGACCCAAAACAGTAGCTAAATAGTCCATTCCTATCCATGTTGCTTTCTTTGTTGCAGATTTTATCAGAGATTCGGAAATATGAGTGCATATGTTGTTAAGTGAATATGACTTCACGTCTGAATAATTTTGATGAAAACCAAATAATAATAATAATAGAAAGTGACAAACCGTTTTGAGTAGACGGAAGCAGAAGCAATCTAATACAGAAGCAGAAACTAAGACGAAGCGGAAGCAGTAATCTAAGACGGAAGTAGAAAGTAAGACGAAGCTGAAGTCAAAGTAAGACGAAGTTGAAGTCATAGTGAGATGAAGCGGAAGAAAGTAAGATAAAGCGGAAGAAACTAAGACGACAAAAAGTAAGACGAAGGGGAAGCGAAACTAAGAAGAAGGAAACTAAGACAAAGAAAAGAAAGACAAGGTAGAAGTGAAACTAAGATGAAGCATAAACTAAGACGAAGTAGAAACTAAGACGAAGACCCGACACTACGTCGGATAGTTAATCAGTTTGAGTTAGTTATAGAACTCAACTGAATAACTGTTTCTTCAAAGATTAAGAAACACGAAGAAAGAAGCAATTATCAAGAAAGGATTGATAGAAAGAAGCGGAAGCAAGACTCTAAGACGGAAGTAGAAAGTAAGACGAAGCTGAAGTCAAAGTAAGACGTAAGCAGAAGCAAACTAAAACGGAAGCTGAAGCAAAAGTAAGACAAATAATGATGATGATGATGATGATGATGATGATGATGATGATGATGATGATAATAATAATAATAATAATAG
>JANKYF010030139.1:0-16616 GCA_029829435.1 Erythroxylum hondense | reverse complement strand
AAGAACGGGACATGGAATAACAGTAATCGCAATTCGCAGCAGCAACGCAATGGCAAGGGTAATGGCAGAAATCCTTCAGCAAATATGGCAGATTCCTCCCAAAATAACAATGAAGGCAACCAGCCCAATAATAGCATTATACCTGGGTTCTCCAATGAACAAATTTAGCAGTTGGCAAAAGCAGTCTCCATGATGAATCAGAATTCTAGTAACAGTGACATATTTGCAAATACGGCAGGTCCGTTATCAACTAATGCTTTCCTTAATTCTATTTCCACAAAGCCATGGATCTTGGATAGAGGAGCAACGGATCACATCACTTTCGAACCAAATTTTCTCACACACACCACACTTCCCACAATTCCTCTAGTTAACTTGCCCACGAGTTCCACTGCACCCATTACTGTTACAGGCAATGTTAATTTTAACAAAGATATCACATTAAAAAATGTTCTTTGCGTACCATCATTCCATTTAAACCTTATGTCAGCCAGTCGATTAACTAACACTTTAAATTGTTGTGTTATCTTGCTACCGAATGGTTGCATAATACAGGACTTGGCTACGGGGAGGATGATTGGCTCGGGTGAACAACACAGTGGTCTTTATTACATGTCTCTAGTCAAGAATATTCCTAGATCATTCCAAGTTTCCAACAGCACCGACTTATGCCATATGAGACTGGGTCAGCCTTCCTCTTCGCGTCTCAAACTCGCTTCTCCTTTATTACCTTCAGCTGTTATTTCTGATCATAATAATTGCAGTGTTTGTCCCCAGGCAAAGCAAACATGGCTGCCCTTTCCCAGAAGCGAAATAAAAACTCATTCTTCCTTTGAATTATTACATTGCGACATTTGGGGTCCGCACAAAGTACCCACACAAATAGGACATCATTTTTTTTTCTCACTGTTGTAGATGACTTTACTAGGTGCACTTGGATTTTTCTCATGACTCAAAAATCACAAATATCACGTCTCCTCGAGTCATTTATAACATTTGCTCAAAATCAATTCCACACGACGATCAAAGCCGTACGCGTTGACAATGGGTTGGAATTCCTTTCTATGCAAGATTTCTTTCATAAAAATGGTATTGAACTTCAACATACTTGCGTATACACACCCCAACAAAATGGGGTGGTCGAACGCAAACACCTGCATATCCTAAACACTGCACGTGTACTTCTATTTCAATCACATATGCCACTTGAATTTTGTGGAGAATGCACGTTAACGGCAGTCCACCTTATCAACCGCCTTCCATCACCACTTCTAAAAAATAAATCTCCTTTTGAATTGCTCTATCATCGAGCCCCTTCTCTTTCACATCTTAAAGTCTTCGGTTGCCTCAGTTACGCCACCGTTGTCCATCCCAAACATAAGTTTGACTCCCGAGCTCGCCGATGTGTCTTCGTCAGGTATCCGAGCAATCACAAAGGGTATAAACTTTTTGACTTAGAGTCACACAGCTTTATCATCAGTCGTGCTGTTATTTTTCACGAAACCATCGTTCCCTTCCACCAGCAAACCCAGCCGTCATCTCCACCTTCCGTCTTACCCAACCTAGCTCTCGAACTACCTTCATCCTACCCACCAGTCCCGAACATCGAACCACATAATCCAGCTACTGAATATTCACATAATCCACAACCAACTAGCTCCCCAGAACCTGCTGTTGAACCCGACATTAATCCTTCACCTACACCTGCTCCCGCTCCTCCCACACGCCGTTCCGAACGCAGCAAACAAATCCCGGCATGGCATAAAGACTACGTGTCTGATCTCAGGCCAATGCATCCACCTCAAGCACCAAGTATCCCCTCCAGAATTTCCTTTCCTACTCACGCTTTTCAGCTGCACAGAACACCTTTTTTGTTAATGTTTCAGGCACTAAAGAACCCACAACATACGCTCAAGCTATCCTCGATCCAAACTGGCAGCAGGCTATGCAAACAGAGTTAAAAGCTTTGCAGCAGAACAATACTTGGACGGTGGTGCCTCTTCCCGCTGGTCAAAAACCCATCGGTTGCAAATGGGTCTTCAAAATTAAATACCGATCTGATGGGAGTATTGAACGGTATAAAGCCCGTCTAGTAGCCAAAGGTTACACTCAAGTCGAAGGGATCGATTATTGTGAGACATTCTCGCCTACTGCCAAGCTTACCACACTTCGTTGTTTAATCACTATTGCTGCAGCTCGGAATTGGTTTCTCCATCAGCTAGATGTACAGAATGCCTTCTTGCACGACAGTTTACATGAAGAAGTTTATATGGATTTGCCACCAGGACTTCGTCGATAGGGGGAGACTAGTGTATGTCGACTCAATAAATCCCTTTACGGGCTAAAGCAGGCTTCCAGAAATTGGTTTTCAACATTTTCAGATATCATTCAAAAGGCTGGATACCAACAGTCCAAAGCTGATTACTCTTTATTCACCAAACAGCGAGGTTCTCCATTCACTGCCTTACTTATTTACGTAGATGATATTCTATTAACTGGAAATGATCTACAGGAAATGAATCGTCTTAAAGCGTGTTTGCTTAAGTGTTTTCGCATCAAAGACCTCGGAGATTTGAGGTACTTTCTCGACATTGAATTCTCAAGATCAAAAGAGGGCATATACATGACTCAAAGGAAGTATGCATTGGACATTCTTCAAGATATGGGATTTACGGGTGCACGGCCAGATAATTTTCCAATGAAACAAAATTTAAAGTTGTCAAGTGATGATGGTGAATTACTCAAGGAGCCTACTATTCGGACCTTGAGTCAATATATGCAGGAACCTCGCAAACCTCATTGGGACGCTGCATTACGCGTCCTACGATATGTCAAGGGGACACCGGGGCAAGGATTGTTTTTTTCATCAAAGAACGACCTCACTTTGAAGGCATTTTGCGATTCTGACTAGGGTGGATGTCGTACTACACGGAGGTCTGTTACTGGATATTGTGTATTCCTTGGCACGTCACTCATCTTATGGAAGTCGAAGAAACAAACTAACGTTTCAAGGTCTTCTGCAGAGGCAGAATACAGGTCGATGGCAAAAGCCTGTTTAGAACTTGTTTGGTTACGATACATATTGCCGGATTTGAAGGTCTCTTGTGATGTTTTTATAACATTATTTTGCGATAATCAAGCTGGCCTTCACATTGTCGCCAATCCTGTGTTTCACGAGCGCACGAAACACATCGAAATAGATTGCCACATTGTGCGAGAAAAGCTGCAATCCGGTATGATTAGCCCTTCATACGTGCCAACTCGACATCAACTGGCTGACATATTTACAAAGGCACTAGGGAAGGATCAATTTTTAACATTGCGACACAAGTTGGGAGTTTGCAACATACACTCACCAACTTAAGGGGGAGTATTAAGGAATGTATATTTTCCATTAATGTAAAGATTAGGATGAATTGTATAGATGAAGATAAGTTCCCGTAATGTGTGGATCACTAGTTTAGTGCCTTGAGTTATGGAGATTTTCTCTCCTTCTTTGTTGTACTTCACTGTATATATGGTCGTGTATGTATCAAGAGTGAATACAGACATCACATTTTCTGATCATCTATTTCCAGCTTTTCATCTCCTTGACATTTTATACGAAACCCAGATCTTTCAGGGAAAATAAATTGTTCAGATTCAGAACTAAAGACTTTAGGTGGCTGGGATCATTACCGGTGATTAGTATATCATCGACGTATATAAGAACAAAAATTGTGAGCTTCGTCATTCGTAGGAAGAAAAGTGAAAAATTAATTTTAGCATTATGAAATACCTAGCTCAATAATGTCAGGCATAGTCGATCGAACCAAGCACAAGGCGCTTGCTTAGGTCCGTAAACCGCTTTTATCAGTTTGAACACATGATTTGGACATCGATTATCACAAAAGCCTTCGGGTCGGCGCATACAAACCTTTTCTCGAAGAAAACCATTGAAGAACGCACTATTAACATCTAATTGTCGAATTTCCCAGCTGTAGGTGACATCAATGGTGAGAACAATTCGAATTGTCGTTGGTTTTACTACAGGGCTGAATGTTTCTCCGTAATCAATTCTCAATGTCTGCTGAAATCCTTTTGAGACAAGCCTGTCTTTGTGTTTGAGAATGGAGCTGTATGGTTTAAGTTTGTTTTTGAAAACCCATTTACAGTCAACCAGCTTCTGTGTACCGATGTAGGGAACGACGATCCATGTCTTGTTTCGTTGAACAGCAGTGAATTCATTAGTCATGGCTTGTTTCCAGTGTAATGAGGCCAGGGCATCTGTGACATTTCGAGGTTCTGTGAGATGGCTAAATGGACAAATTATTCTGAGTGAAGTAACCCAACAAATGGATGTTTGGGTTTGCATATACCATCCTTTGCTCGTGTAATTATTGGATGTGTGTTTGTTTATATTAGTCTTGTTTCCGGTTTATTTCTGCTTTTCCCACTCAAGCTCAATCCATTTGTCGAGGAAGACCTGTGACTAGATAAATGAGGCTCATGTGAGGAGATTATAGCTGTTGGAGAATTATTCATTGAGCCAACTTGTTTTTTGTTGTTGTTTAGAGATTCCGTAATGTTGTTGTCCTCGAGATCACGAGTGTTTTCTCTATTTGGAGTACTAATCAAAGGGATAGTGTATTCATTATCGGTAGATGTCATTCATCGATTTAGGAATCCTGTAGTGCATGGAAAAAGTGAAGCATCGAACACAACATGTCGTGAGATGTATATTTTTCCTGAGGAGCTAAGACACTTGGATCCCTTGTGTTGAGGAGCAGGTCCAAGATAAATGCATTTCTGAATGTGGAATTGGAACTTATGCTCACTGTATGGTTTTAGACAAGTATAACATGCACATCCAAAAGGGTGTAGGGTTTTATAATCAGGTTCTCTGCCATAGAGCTGAAATAGAGGAGTTAATCCTTTACGCGTAAGTGTTGGTAATCGGTTGATGAGATAAACAGCCATTTGAAAAGCATCTACCTAGTATGTGAGGGGTAACTGTGCTTGAGCTACTAATGTTAAACCCATCTCAACAACATGTCGATGTTTACATTTTGATATCCCATTTTGTGCAGAATTATAAGGGCAGGTGTCTTGTTGCTTGTGTAATACTCACAAAGGGTCTGTATTCAGTTCCATTATCACATTGTTTTGTTTTTATGTTTGTGTTAAAGTGGTTTTCAACTTGTACTCGAAACAAGTTAAACGCATTCACAGCTTCACCTTTGTGTTTCAGAGGATATAGCCAGGTATATCTACTATAATCATCGACAAAATTAATATAAAAACGATGGCCACTTACTGATTGAACTAGTGATGGTCCCCAAAGATTCATATGAACTAACTCCAAAGGAAAAGAAGCATGAGACACAGATTTGAAAAAGTGTAACTGTTTTGATTTGCCATATTGAAATGCTTTACAAATAAAATTCAGACGGTGAATGTTCACATTGCATTTATTCAATATTTGCTTTAGAACTCTATCATTTGGATGTCCTAGCTTGTAGTGTCATTTTAAAAAATCTTTCCCTTTCTGTGTAAGTGACGCCATGTTGCTTTGAACCACTAGAGCATGTTCAAACATCTGATACATTCCTTGGTTTCCTATCCCGCGCACCAAAGGACGACCTGTCTTCTTATCCTTCACAACACAACCGTCATTAGTAATATGAACATCTACTGAATTGTCCTTAGTGAGTTTATTAATACTTATAAGATTTTGGAGTTAGATATAGATAGAGATGTAGAACCTATTCCAACTACACAAGTCGGTTATCTAGTGTAAGCATAGAGATGAGTCTTACCTACGTGATTGACATTCTCCAATTGATCAGCGTATGGAGTCAAATGATAGTTTGTTCCACTGTCCATGTACCATGATGGATCGGAGATTTTTTGTGGATGAGCATAGTATCCTTTTGATGAGTTAGCATGGAAAGCTTGTGGAGTAGAGTGGTTTCCAAAACCATGATCAAAGTTAAATAGAGGTTGAAAATGTCTGTCGAAACGAAGGTAACAGTTTGCTACCACATGTCCTAGTTTCTCACACAGGTGACAATATGGTTGGTTTCCATTGTTGAAGCCTCCTCGATTTCCTCGGTCTCGACATCCTCAAGAACCACCACTCGATCTTCTCCAGGAACCTTACTTGATGGTATTATTTGAGGTTTGGTTATTAATGTCATCATGTTAAGCAACATTCGTCGTAGGTTAAACAGATAGAGTCGAGAAATGGTTGAGTTGCTCCAAACGACTCTCGAAAGCGAGGAGAGCAGATTGTGCTTCAATCCATGTAAGGTTTGGTTGATAAACCAACTTTTCTACAATAGCATTATAATATGAGTCAAGACCGTTTAATTTATGGAGAATAAGATCTTCTGTTGCAACAGGAGCTCTAACCAGTATGAGCTGATCGACTACACTTGTCATTTCAATTATATATACATCCATCTTCATTGAGTTTTTACGTGTTTGATGAAGCTCCAACTCGAGCACCATAACACGTGATTTCATTGACGCACATGTGAGATCACGAGTACCATCCAAAGATCACGAGCTATGTGGCAGTGTAACAGTTGAGTTCCAACTTCTTGAGTCATTGTATTGCATAACCAGCCAACTAAAAGTCGGTCTACAATATACTATTCTTCGAATAGTGAATTTGGAATCATTTATGCTCTTTCAGATATGTATCGAGAGGGCGTCAAAGCTAAGCCATTGATATGTGACTCAAGGAGATTTCTTTCAATAAGTAGTAGGGCAATTGATTCCCATATGAGATAGTTTCCTCCATCCAACTTGATAGAGGTTGTTTGACTACAAGAATTAAATAGAGGATATGTTTTGGAGGAGTGGGTAGATGAGATAGAAGATGTGGAGGACACTACTGAAGAGGAAGCTATTTGAATAATGAAAAGCTCTAATACTAACTTAGAAATACTAGGCAATGAATGGAATGATAGGCACATAGAAGTGTGTGCTCATACTTTTCATATATATTAGTTGTGAATAATAGAATTCGTTAAATGACAGAGAGGGAGAGTGGCTTAGCCCTACATATGTATTGTAATGGTAAAGTATGTACAAAAAGAATAATACAAAGTAACTTTGTGTTCTAACAGAAAGACAATAAATAAAAGACTCAACTATTTAAAAAAATTAATAACAAAATCTGAACACACTTGAGATTCAAACAGAACAACTTCTTTATGGGTTTAGCTCCTAAAAAAGAGATCTGAAAGTTGTTCCCACACTATAGGTTGATTCATGTAAAACACAGAACAAAGTTATAGCTGTACAATCACCAAACAACCCACGACAGAAGTCACATGCAACATACCAAGCAGTCCAACCGTGAGTCACTCCACAAGGATGACTATCCAACGTAAGCAACCCCCATACAATCAATAAAAAACTGTGAATCTCCCAATTAGAAAACACACACTAAACACCTTTAATTGCTATTAGTTAAGCAAAGAATATACCAAGAAAAACACATAAACATGCAGCCCACATCTAGATGTCAACGCAGTTGTATAGGACACCCACAGCCACAATAACAACACGTCAATCAACACACCAAGATATCTCACACTTGATATCAATTCCTCATTAAACCAGCTACCCACATTCGAAAATAATGTTATTAAGATTTTTACTATTACACGCCCATAGACCTCTCAATGGAAGTTTTCTAATTCACCAAAGACAGGACAAAAACCAATGTTCCCAACATCACCAAGAGGTCTTCACTCCCATGCACAATATCAATTGTGCACACTTAACTTCAAAACACACATTCCACTCAAAGCACTCATAATACACACCAAAGCCATCAGTCGTAGGTCTCAAACACCCAAAAACTACACACCTCAGTTTTTTCATGGAAATCAATTAATTCACAAGGAAATTCTAGCGATGCTCTTCAGCCACACTTGAAACGTAATCCACCACACATCTTCTCAAGATATACATATGTTCATAATAGGATTCTATAACATATAAAACATTATCCAAAATAGCTTTTTAAATCCAAGTCAAACAAGGATTATTGGTTAGCTATCATCATCCAATTAATAACTTATAGGTCCAATTAAAAAAGAATGCCAAAACTAAATAATTAGATATATAACATATATCCTAACAATCTCCCTCTTTTTGACCCTTTATAATCCAAATGTGCTTCGATACTATGGGTTGCTGCTGGAAATTTAATAGAGAGTGTTTAGATTTTCAGTTTTGACCCCTTTGAAATATCATTTGTAACAACTTGTAATATTTTGATCTTATGTGCCCAATTATTCTACAAAAGTGACATATAAGTATGAACCTCTGATTTTTCTTTGAGATTTCTCCTTGGATAGATCTGTTCGCACTAATTTTCTCATCGTTCGACTTAGAATATTTACCTCTATAGCTAATGCCTTAAAGGTCTCTGTTAGGATATATGTTATATATATCTAAATAATTAGTTTTGGCATTATTTATTAATTGGACATATAAGATATTAATTGTAGTAGGATTTAAAAAGGTGTGGAAGAATCCTATACAAAATAGGAGTATATTCTCTGACAAACTTGAGGTATATCAGTTAGTGTTTAAGATGTATATTGCTGGATTTTTGGGAGATAAGATAAAGGTGATTATGTGGGGACACGTGCACATCTTCAAGATAAGGTAGAAGTCTATCTCCTAGAGGGTGTGTGCGTGAAGTGTGAGGGTTAATAAATAAACACTTATGGTTGCAACATGAGACATCTATGAAGTAGAGCTAAATATATGTGTGGGTGTGGAGTGAGTTCTTTAATGGGCATTAATTAAGTACTAAAAAAACGCAGCCTACTTTGTGGAGTGAGTGGATGTATTTATTAATGGCATACGTGGCCTCAGCGTAGGTTTTAAATATTAAGTGTGTAGTGGGTTTATATATGCAAAAGAAGCTCACGTTTGTTTTATGTGTTTTGGTCTTCATATCATTGTTTTCGGAGTCTTGCAACAAAAGTGCAGTGGGCATTAAAGTTAATATGGTGAGTGTGAGTATTATGGGATGATAGCATAACGAAGTGGGTGTGTATTGTGCATGACTTCAGGGATTGCAGTATACCGTGGGTTAAGGTATTGATTTTTCCAGATTTGTTGATTCGAGGTTGTGCATGTGCTATGATTGAAATACCCCATGGGGTAGTTTCTAATTTTTTAGATTCAGCGTTCTAGGATTGTGCGTGATATTTTTGGTTGCATCATTCTTCATTGGCTCAACGATTATTAATTGATTTCTTTATAGGCTGCGTATATTTCGTGTTGGTGTTTATGTGAGTAAGCCTATTGGTGTTGTAACGACTTTCAGATCTATTTTAGTGGAGCTTAACCTTTCGAAAAGTTGTCTTCTTTTTCTCAAGTGTATTATTATTTTGTTCTTAGTTGATTGATCACTTTAGTTATTTATTTCTTATCTTTATTATCAAATATTGTTGAGAAAATTCTTTGTTGAAGTTAGTACGAGGCGGTCGTACTATTGAGTTGATTGAGAAAATTCTCTGTTGAGGTTAGTACGAGGTGGTCGTATTATTGGGTGTGAAACTCTTTCATGAGAAGTGAGGTTAAGAGATAGTATCAAGGGTTGAGTGGTGTCGGCTCAGTAAAGCCTTAGGTAAATCTATTATACTTCGATGAAAGTTATTAAGCTAGGTGAGGGCGTTGTAGACGTAGGCAAGGTGTACCGAACTGTGTTACTAAATTTTTGGTATTTTTATTATTTCGATTTTGTGTGTTTTAATTTCTGTCCGTGTTAAAGAAGTTTGCGGAAAGTTTGCGAAACAATTAACCTTCATTGGTTTTTCAATTAGTATCAGAGTAGGTCACTAATTCAGAACTTGGTAGCAAGTTGGTGCAGATTCTAGTTTCGGAAACATGGCTACAAGAGAGGCACTACAGGTGGAAACTAGAAAAAGTGTGAATGATGTGGAAGATGAATCAGATGAAAACAAATATTTGGTACTACTCACACGAAAATTTGGTAAATGGTTGAAAACAATGAAGAAAAACAAATCTGACTTTGGACAATATGACGGAAGTTCATTGAGTAACAATTCAAGACAACAACTCAAGACACAAAAGTGTGAACGAAAGGCAAGAAGAATCCAATGTCATGAATGTCAAGGTTTCGAACACATTCAATCTGAATGTGGCAATACTGTGAAGAATAAAAAAGAAAAGTCCTACACAAGCACCTAGAGTGAAAATAATTCTGAGAGTGAATATGGTAGCGAAGAAGAAATAGCAAATGATGTTGTGTTAGTTATCTTACATAGCAAAAGTCCAGTTACTTGTTAACAATAATTGAGAAGGAAGTAACTGAAGGTCAAAGAGAGGGAAAATCGGAAAATTTTGAAAACAATCCAGCCCAAGATCCAATATCAGATTATGACAGCGACGATACTGGTTTAGATGATAAAAAAGGAAATATTTACGAGGATTACAAAGCTATGTATGAAAAATGGGTGAAAACACGTAGAAAGAATGAAAGATTGAAGGAAGAGAATCTTTCCATGAAGAACACCATACAAGAGTTAAAAAAGAATTTGATGTTGACATCAAATGAGCTTGGTGAAGCTAGAATAAAATTAGTAAGTACCGAAAAGGAATTGAGAATGTTAAATGGAGGTATCGAAAAGCTAGAAAAGTTATTAGAAATTGGTAAAGTTAAAGGGAATCTTTAAGGCATTGGCTATAAGGGTGAGTGCTATAAAGTGAATGAGAAGAAAGATGATATATCCAAATCTGTTCGAGAAGAAGAAACATTGAGAAAGAATCGAAGATTTATACTCACATGTCACTTTTGTGGAGTCATTAGACATATAAAGCCAAGATGTTATCAGTTACTATAGATGATGTTTCAAAGGAGTCATAACCGAAAATTTAGACACTCTCCATTAAATTTCCAATAGCATCCCAGAGTATCGAAGCAAGCTTGGATTAGAAAGGGTCAAGTACAAGCACAAAAATGTAGTGAAGGAAAATCAAAAAAATGCTCAGATTTGCAGTTAATTATTGCTGAGGAAGTAATTGCACGAACTAAAGAATTTTTAGTTACTTCGGATGATGAACCAACCAAAACAATGGCAGCTGATTTGAACAGAGGTTCTTCATCTCGAATCCGAAGAAATTATTTAGCAGAAAATGTTATTTGAGATGTGAGCGAAAGAAGAAAAACAAGATAAAGAAAAAAGGTTGATTATCGAGAACTTGCATGCTACTTGTGTTACACATCTTCATTCGAGTCAAAAAAAGACCATGTTTGAATTTCTTTTAGGGCCATAGGGACACTGTGCTTTACATTTTTGAAGTATTTTTTGTGTTGTTAAAAACAAAAAGAAACAAAAAACGAAACAAAAAAAAGAAAAGAAAATAATTGTTTTTCTAGTTCTTTAGTTTTATGTTGCTATTGTCGTCTCATCTTTTTAGTAGTTTACATTGTGACTTCTTTTTGGCTCTACCGAAGACTCTTTAGCTCTCTTATCATATGGACCTCTCTCAGGTATATCTCTCTCTTTCTGGCATATCTCTTAGTATTTTGAATGGTGGTAATTTCTCTTCTTGACTTGGTTATAATTCTTCCGCTGATATGATTATGTATTTTGATACTGTTTTGTCCCAAGGGGGACACATTAGATTATTTATGGTGAATGTTCCATTCAGGGGGAGATTTCAAAGTATATATATGACTATTTGTCTTACTTTTTGGCTTCTTTTTGTCTCAAGTGGGAGAAATTTGGATGATTGGATAAATTGTGATATTCTTTGAAACTTGATGTTTGATTAAGGGGGAGTAGTTGAATTGTGAATTTGATACTTATATGTCCAATTGTGATATTTAGGAAAAGTTTGATATTTGTGACAAACAATGCCAAAAAGGGGGAAATTGTTAGGATATATGTTATATATATCTAAATAATTAGTTTTAACATTATTTATTAATTGGACATATAAGATATTAATTGTAGTAGGATTTAAAAAGATGTGGAAGAATCCTATACAAAATAGATGTATACTCTCTGACAAACTTGTGGTATATCAGTTGGTGTTTAAGATGTATACTGCTGAATTTTTGGGAGATAAGATAAATGCGATTATGTGGGGACATGTGCACATCTTCAAAATAAGGTAGAAGTCTATCTCCTGAAGGGTGTGTGCGTGAAGTGTGATGGTTAATAAATAAACACATACGACTGTAACATGAGACATCTATGAAATAGAGCTGAATATATGTGTGGGCGTGGAGTGAGTTATTTAATGGATATTAATTAAATACTAAAAAACGCAACCTACTTTGTGGAGTGAGTGGATGTATTTATCAATGGCAGACGTGACCTCAGCGTGGGTTTTAAATATTAAGTGTGCAGTGGGTTTATATATGCAAATGAAGCTCACGTTTGTTTTGTATGTTTTGATATTCATATCACTGTGGGGTAGCGTGTGTGGTGATTAATCTATTGTTTTTAGAGTTTTGCAACAAAAATGCAGTGAGCGTTAAAGTTAATATGGTGAGTGTGAGTATTAAGGAATGATAGCATAACGAAGTAGGTGTGTATTGTGCATGACTACGGGGATGCAGTATACCGTGGGTTAAGGTATTGATTTTTCCAGACTTGTTGATTCGAGGTTGTGCATGTGCTGTGATTGAAATATCCTGTGGGGTAGTTTCTAATTTTTTAGATTCAGTGTTCTGGGATTGTGCGTGATTTTTTTGGTTACATCATTCTTCATTGGCTCAGCGATTATTAATTGATTTCTTTATGGGCTGCGTATACTTTGTGTTGGTGTTTATGTGAGTCAGCATATTGGTGTTGGGACGACTTCCAGATCTATTTCAGTGGAGCTTAACTTTTCGAGAAGTTGTCTTCTTTTTCTCAAGTGTATTATTATTTTGTTCTTAGTTGATTGATCACTTAAATTATTTATTTCTTATCTTTATTATCAAATATTGTTGAGAAAATTCTTTGTTAAGGTTAATACGAGACGATCGTACTATTGGGTTGATTGAGAAAAACCTTTGTTGAGGTTAGTACGAGATGGTCTTACTATTGAGTGTGAAAGTCTTTCATGGGAAGTGAGGTTGAGAGATAGTGTCAAGGGTTGAGTGGTGTCGGCTCAGTAAAGCCTTAATGTAAATCTATTATACTTCGATGAAAGTTATTAAGCTAGGTGAGGGCTTCGCAGGCGTAGACAAGGTGTGCTGAACTGTATTACCAATTTTTTGGTGTTTTTATTATTTCGGTTTTCCGTGTTTTAATTTCTGTATGTGTTAAAGAAGTTTGGAAAAAGTTTGCGAAACAATTAACCCCCTTTGGTTTTTCAGTCTCCTTTAGCCTTACTAATTTTCAACAACTTTTCTAGCTTTTCAGTACCTCCATTTAACATTCTTATTCCTTTTTCTGTACTGACCAACTTTAATTTTGTTTCACCAAGCTCTTCTAAATTAGACACCATCTTCTTCTCTAGATCTTGAATAATGTTCTTCATGGAAGAGTTTTCCTCCTTCAACTTCTCATTTTTCTTACATGTTTGGACCCATTTACCATACATTAACTCATAGGCTTCATAAATACCTTTCTTTTTATCAGCTGAAGTACTATTATCACTGTTATAATTTGAGATTGAGCTTTGAGCTAAATCGTCTATACTTTTTCCGAAATTTTCCGATTTACTCACTTTTTCATCTCCAGTTACTTTTTTCGGTACTGTTAAATAAGTAACTAAACTTTTGTTGTACAAAGTAACTAACGCAATACTATTCACAACATCTTCTTCACTATTCATTCTCACTCTAAGAGCTTGTATAGGACTTCCCTTTTCTCTTCTTCAAGGTGTTAACACATTCCACTTGCATATGTCCGAAGCTTTGACAGTCATGACATTGAATTTTCTTCATTTTTCTGTCACCCTTTTGAGTTTTCCCTTGTTGTTTGAAATTACTATTTGATGAGCTCCCACTATTTTGCCTAAAATCGGATCTATCTTTCTTAACTGTCTTTAACCACTTGCTGAAATTTCTTGTTAGTAATTTCATATCCTCATTTTCATTAGATTCATCTTTTAAATCATTTATGCCTTTTCCAGTTTCAGCTTATTGTGTTAATCCTTTGCTCTTTTCTTGTTTTCCCCTCAACAAATTCATTTTAAAATTGGTAAAAATCTCAATTACCTTCTCTAGCGACAAGTCATTAATGTTATGAGCCTCCTTGATTTTTCCAATTAAATTTTGGAGGTAGTGATCTCAACGTCTTCTTGATTAGTTTCAAATTAGAATATTTCTTCTCAAGTTGATGTGCTTGATTCGCTATATCATGCAATCTCTCATGAAAGTCCCCAGTAGTCTCATTCTCATCTATCTTCAGTTTTTCAAACCTCACAAATAACATTTGTAGTTTTGACGCTATCATATATTTGGACCCTTCATGAATAGTCTGTAAAACATCTCATGCTTCTTTAGTCGATTCACAAACTGATATCATTAAGAAGCGTCCTTCATTAATAGCATTACAAATTGAATGCATTGCTTGTGAGTTTCCAAGTGCACTTTCTTCTTCGGCTCTTGTCCACTCAGATGGATCTTTTTGAATTATCTCTCCTTTATCGTCAGTAATTATTGGATGCGTCCATCCATGTACTACCAAATGCTAAGCTTTTGTTTCCTGAGCTTGGATGGAGACTCTCATATATGATTTCCATGTAGATTAGTTAGAGCCGTCCAACAGTGGTGGTCTAGTAATCGATGCACCCTCTCATGTAGCCATGTTTGGAAAATTCAGATTTGCACCAACTTGCTACCAAGTTTTGATTTGGTGACCCACTCTGATACTAATTGAAAAATTGAAGAGATGAATTCTTTGTAAACTTTCCTTGTTGTTTCTAGCAAACACAAAAAATCAAAAAAATTAAAAGAACAAAAAATAAATCAACACCAAGATTTATTAACGTAATTTGGCACAACTTATTTACGTCTGCAGGGTCCTCACCAAACTTAATTACTTTTACCGAAATATAATAGATTTATCCAAGACTTTACTGAACCGACACCATTCAACTCTTAACACTATCTTTCAACCTTACTTCCTGTGAAAGATTTTTACGTCCGATAATATGATCGACTCATGTTAACCTCCACAGAGGATTTATCTCAACAATCTATTAATTGAAAGAAAATAAATAAAAGACTCAAGTGTTTAAAAAACATTAATAACAAAATCTGAACACACCTGAGATTCAAACAGAACAACTTCCCTATAAGTTTAGCTTTTCAAAAAGAGATCTAAAAGTTGTTCCCACATTATAGGTCGATTCACGCAAAACATAGAACAAAGTTACAGCTGCACAATTACCAAACAACCTATGATGGAAGTCACACGCAACACACTAATCAGTCCAATCATGAGCCACTCCATGAGGATGATTGTCTAACATGAGCAACCCCCACACAATTAATACAGAACTGTGAATCTCCCAATCAGAAAACATACACTGCACACCTTTAATTGCTATTAGTCAAGCAAAGAATACACCACGAAAAATCACATAAACATGCAACCCACATCCAGATGTCAGCGCAGTTGTATAGGACACCCATCACAGCCACAATAATCAACACAACAATCAATTCATCATTAAACCAGCTGCCCATATTTGAAAATAATGCTGTCAAGATCTAAACTGTTACACGCCTATAGACCTCTCAATGCAAGTTTTTTAATTCACCAAGGACACGACAAAGCCCATGTTCCCAACATTACCAAGAGGTCTTCACTCCCAAGCACAATATGGATTGCGCATACTTTACTTCAATACACACACATTCCACTCAAAGCACTCACAATACACACAAAAGCTATCAGTCGTAGGTCTCTCACATCAAAAAATTGCACAACTCAGTTTTTTCACAGAAATCAATTAATTCACAAGGAAACTCTAACGATGCCGTTCAGCTAAACATCAACGTAATCCATTACATATCTTCTCAAAATATACATCTATTCAAGAAATGATTCTATAACATCTAGAACATTATCTCAAATAGGCTTTTGAATCCAAGTCAAACAAGGATTATTAGAGCTATCATCATCCAATTAATAACTTATCGATCTAATTAATAAAGAAAATCAAAACTAATTACTTAAATATACATCATGTATACTAAGTATATCCCCATTTCCAAATTTCTGTTGGTTGTATCGTGTTGATTTTGTCATCATGGCTCCATAGTCCACACTTCCCGTAAACATTATCATTATACTCGAACAAACTAAATGGCACGTAAAGCTTGCGACCAAGTCCATGACGTGATTGAATTGTGAAGTGATTTAATTGGTAATACGCAATCTGAAAATTTTACCCAGCTTGCATTTAACAAAATATCGGCTTGGTGATGACGTTTCACTCTAACAAAAGTGTATTCTGGACGTCAACCCTAACAACAAAATTCAACTTGAAACATAATTTTATAAAATGTTTCAATTAAAGAATGTTTTTAGAATGTTCACTTAAAATTTTTTATAGTTTTAAATAAAAAACAAATTTCACTAACGCACATTTTATTTTTAAAATTAATCAAAAAGTAAGTTTTTTTT
>JANKYF010030080.1:0-16618 GCA_029829435.1 Erythroxylum hondense | reverse complement strand
ATTCAAAAACATCTCTAGGTTTAACATTGCAAACCGCTTATCAATCTGACTTATCTCATTGTAAGTTGGGATAAAGGACATAACACACCTGTTTCGCTTGCATAGCTAACATGAAAGGTTCAAATTGTCTCAATCTTCTTCGATTGTTGATTTCAACAAGTTTGTATCGGCTATGCACTTTTTTTCCAACATTTGGAGTGGGGTCAAACTAATCACACTTAAATATCACAGTTTGCTTGATTGGCAATGCAGGGTACTCAACTTCAAGTATCTCAATAATTTTACCATAGTAGTCCATCAATTCGCCCTATATGGAAACTCCATTATTTATTGTTGCCATGCTATAACCATGATATTTTGTATGATATTTGTATTCATTAACGAAATACACTGGATACAATTTAACAATTCACAGAGGTCCCTTAGCAAGATCACAAATGAACTTGTTCTCTATTGAATTTTTGAAGGCCTACATAAAAAATTATCATATCAATGAGTATAATGTTATTTCAACATTTAAATCTTATAATTGAATTATGAGAATATTTGCAAGCGAAAACTTATATATCTCTCGAAGCATCATGCAAAGTGTCTTCCAACCTCATTATTTACTTCATCCTGTGTGTCGTCTAGCATGATCTTGTGTAACAATTCCTTGTATAATCTAAATACATTATTATCTATTTTAGTTATGAACAAGACAAATTTTGAAAACCGATATAATCATGTTCAACTTATTGCCAGTTCAATAAAATGTAACCATAGGCAACCTCAATTTTTTACTCTGTTAACATTCTTCTTGTTACACGTCCATATACTCGCCCAGGATATGTGAAAATGGATAAGTTACTATCAGCATCACTCATTCTTCCCCCATCGTCATTACGAGGAACTTTTCTTTCTTTTGTTTGAACATGGGGCTCAAAATAATGTCCACAAAATATATTGACTTCCTTCACTAAATAAGCATTATATATTGATTCTTCAACTCCAGCTTTGTTTTTGACATTTTTTTTCAAGTGATGCAAATACCTATATTAGAAAATATGGTTATTACAATTTAATAGTTAAAACATGTTATAACTTCAATTACAATAATTTGAATTTGACTTACCTCTCAAACAGATACATCCATCGATGTTGAACTAGACCAGCTAGTTTTGCCTCGTGTGCTAAATGCACAAGTAAATGTTCCATATGTTGGACCCCATTTTTGGAGCCCAATAACCGGAGTCATAAACCTTGTGCTTATTACCCTGGAGGGTTATTGCCATCATTCCACAAGGTTGGTGTGCCGTCACTAGTCAATCACCCAAAATACAACTTGACTTCTTCAAATAAATTGTAGCTCTAAGCCTCTAGATTGCTTTGAAGTAAGAATCATCTCAATAGGAGTTTTACAGCTCAAGATAAACTTAAAAACCTAAAGCGTGTTCATACCCCAATCATGCTCTCCCAACCAACCTCTCACTTCGATTAACGCACACTACCTCAAAACAACTCCAAAAGATACAAATTGTCATTTGAAAATAGAAAAAGATGTTAGGAATCCATTGCTTCAAGAATCACTTCATTTGGAAGTCGGATGAGGAAGTTATAACCGAAAGAATCGAACATGTTTATACCATCAATCAATTTGTACCTATCTTGGCGCAATTGCCATAACTCCCACTACAAAAGTCAGATTGACTTCATTTTTAGACTGTTTTAAAGAAGACCTCAATATCTACAACTTTCATGAAGTACTCAAAGTAAGATTCGGCCTCTAAAAGGATAAAAAATGGAATAGAAGATAACAATACAAACTAAGACGATGCAGAAGGTCAAACTAAGACGGTTAAACTAAGACGATGTAGATGTCAAACTAAGACAATACAGAAGTCAAACTAAAATGATACAGAGGTCAAACTAAGACGATATAGAGGTCAAACTAAGACGATACAGAAGTCAAACTAAAATGATACAAAAGTCAAACTAAGACGATATAGAGGTCAAAATAAGACGATATAGAGGTCAAACTAAGATGATACAGAGGTCAAACTAAGATGATATAAAAATCAAACTAACATCAATTTCCATAGTTGTCACATACTCACATCCTATGCAACATCACAACTTGTAATGCTCATATCTTTCAACTTTGATATGCTCATATCTTTCAACTTCGATATCCAAAATTTACAAACTTTATATTGTTGGAAAGCTGGAAAAATCATCTACAACTTCCAAGAAGACAATTTTGCCTAAATCAGCTCACAACAACCTAGAAATATCCCAGAAGTCAGTGCACAAATCTTTCCCCTATGTAACCTTGAGAATCATAGGTGAAACCAAAATCATGAAGCGTTAGTATCAAAAGATCATAGTTTTACAAAGCTTTAGTGGGCATTTCAAGCCCCCAATACGTGAATATTTCAAAAATATCCCAAAATACAGAAGATACATGAACAATAAATTGCTCAAAATGTAACTAAATCCTTGGTTTACTTGATTTGCTAAAATTACACCAACATTTCAAAAGTGGAGTGATGCCTTGGCCCTTGACTAATCAATCTCTTGCTCATCACCTACTTATAGGGAGGAAAGCGAGGGTGAGCTTAAAGCTCATGGGTAACAATTTTATAGTTTGGAACAAGTAAAAACATTTTCCATGCAGAAATTCATGGTTATGCAAATCATGAATGCATTACTCCAATTAACTTGTCATGAACATATAAACACATTAAATGGTTTGGGCAAGTCCGAAATATGACACACTACACATTTCCAATAAAATGGTCCTGCGTAGTCGTGAATTCTTGAGGGAGTCCTTGAGGGACTCCTTGAGGGAGTTCTATGCCACTAGCGGGCTGGCGGGAGAAGCCTATACTTGGGTCAACGTGCACGTGACAGTTCTTGAAGGATTACCACAAACCCACTTAACAAAGAGATTTCAAAATCTTGTAAGCTTGGTGCCCAAAAAGGCACATTATCTTGAAAACTTGTTTTTCATATGCTTGTTATATCTTACAAACCCTTTTCCAAAAGTATGGTTTCATAATCATGCATCATTTTAAAGAATCAATTTCAAAACACCTTTCCATAAACTATCACACAAATCAAGTATATGCATGCAGGACAGTCTTGCAGCATTTAACAACATTAAATGCACATGAATGAGGTGGTTGTAAAATTAATTACTGTCCTTTATTAACAAAAAACTTTTATTAGCTTATCACCTAACTATAAAAGTGAAATCCACCTTGAAGTCCTTGACTATGACTTGTTCAACTATGCCTCTCCTCTTGCTTCTCTTGTCCTTCTTGATTTTCTTCAACATTGACAAAAAAAATCCCAAATCATAAGAATTCAAATAGGAAAACCCAAAGGACCTCATGCATGAAATTGATCCTGGAATGCCTAAACTGTTGGACCGAGTTCGTTTTGGCTATTGGCTACCGTATTTTGCTATTTGCCTCGTTCTGGTTGTTCCGCTTTTCTTTTTTCGGTTGGGATCTAGTTCCCGGATCGGGTCCCAACATAAACCCATACCTTTCCTAATCTCTTTGAACCATAGACCTTTCAAAACTCCAAGAGATTAAAATCAACTTACCTTAAATCTTCACCCAACAATGATTGTCTTGGCTCTAATGGAAGATTTAACCTTCCTCTTCCTTTTTCCTTCTTGAACAACTTTGGGAATCACTCTCGAAGGTTAAGAAAAATCGAAACCTAACTTGCTCTCCTTTCTTTCTCTAAACTCACGAAACTCTCTACCTTCTTTCTTCAATTTCATTTTCTCTCTCTTCCAAATGAAAGAAACCACATTTTCTCTCCCTTTTTACCATTAATGCTTGCACAAAGTCCATTTTGCCCTTACTTAAAAGCTTATGTCCTTACATCCTTAAGTGACTTGCCTAAAAATGCCCTTCACATTATACATTCCTAACACTTAAATTTTATTCACCTATGCCACATAATCCCATTAACATCAACATGCTAATTAACTCCAACATACATTAATATAACAAAACCCCAAAATTAGTCTCATCATGCTAAAGAAAATTTTCAGGGGCGGCCAACACTACCAATGGTTACTTCTTTATCTTGTTTGGTTTAAAACTAATCTTTTGATAACTTTTTTCTTACTTTTGTTAAAATGAGGTCTCATAGCGATTTTCCTTTTGAAATATATTATTGGGGATACCATTATTATTCATCATTTGATATTAATAAAGGTGATATCAATTTAATATTCATTTGATACCACTTGATATTGACCTACAATGTAAAAAATATTAATATGTTCTAGGTACCCACACACACTTGGGTCCTTGATTGTGAGAGCTCTTAGTGATTCCTTATGAATTTAATTTTTTTAGATACCATTATTTCCTCATTTGATATTAATGAAGGTGATATCAATTCTCATTATTTGTATGATATCACTTGATATTGACTTACAAGGCAAAAAATTAAATGTTCCTAGTATCCATAAAAACTAAGGTCTTTGACAACTGGTGTATAAACTTTTCACCCTATATAATTTTTGGTTTAATTAAGAAGAATAATTTCTTTGTGTATATATGTAATAACCATAAAATATGTCTCACATGATATGATTGGCAATAATTGTAGCCATATGAGTGAAACCTATAAAAATATGACATATGCATTTCTCAATTTTGATTGATGATTTGGGTAATATAATGCTTTCTTTAGGATATTTGGGATATTAGAATCTCTCCTTGTGTAATAGTGAGGCTTACAAATGATTTGACTTATAACACACCCTTTTCATAAAAATATGACCTGTAGTGAACTTTAGCAAACATCATGTTTTATTATTTCTTAAAAGGCTTAGGATAGTTTAATGCCATTCTTATGATAAAGAGGAATATAAGAATGAGAATATTATTGCATGCACTTCTACTAAAGCCGTACATAAAAATTATGATTACCTATGCCTTGTGGATTCGGTCTTCTAAGTTTAGAATGTCAACCATAAATTAATGCATGGAGTTTTTCTTTCACTTGCATGGCATTAAAGTTTTAATATCTATAATTGGATTCTATGTTCTTATGTAATGATTTAAGAATAAGCTCATTATGTGAATGCCTGTCCCTCATAAAATTTGTCTTGGTATTATATAGTAGACTTTTATAAGTGAACCTAAGTTTAGACATTTCATTAGAGATCAAATGTATATATAACAATTCTTATCTAAATAGATTTTTTTAATAATAGTAGAAAAATTTAGGAGTTAATTAATGTGAATTTTTTAACAAAATATGGACCATATTTTTAATACAAGGAAAATAATTTAATTATATTATAAAAATTTAGTGAATATTTATATATCATATGAAAATAATGTTCATGCGACCTTCTATGTTTAGTGTTACCCTTTACCTGCGACCTTTTGTTCGTACTCTATTGCCTCTCATTTAAGACTTTGAAGTTTTTGGATTCTTGTTTTCTAGTTTTCCTTTTCATTTCCAGGTACAC
Organism: Erythroxylum hondense; assembly: GCA_029829435.1. NCBI lineage: Eukaryota > Viridiplantae > Streptophyta > Magnoliopsida > Malpighiales > Erythroxylaceae > Erythroxylum > Erythroxylum hondense. The sequence continues at coordinate 11,130 of JANKYF010030080.1, read as the reverse complement.
TTCTCTGGCTCATCCTGCTATTGTTTCTGATTTTTTTTTAAAAATTGTATTATGTGTTATAATAATAATCAGTTATGTATGTTGTGATCTATTATACTCAGCCATTTAATTTATCATAATCATTTTTATTATTATTACTTCTAGATTGGAATTAGAATGATGCAGAATTGTAAGGTTAACAGGCACAACTCTAGAAATAGTGAGTAGGCATTTGCAGCACACCAGGTATAAGCAGAAATTTTACAGCTTATCAAGTATATTTGTCGAATTATTTTTAATAACATTTTTTCTAAACTGTTATCAACTAATATGTACTTTTTTTTAATTATTATTATTATTATTTATTTTGATACTTTTTTATTTTATTATCTTCATGTTATATTTTGTTTTTAGGTATTTTCTTTGGTTATATTTTATATTTTATTTATTGTAATTTTATTTATATAATAATTTAGCATGATAGTTTTACTTATTTAGTTTTTAACTTGCATCATTCTTTTATTGTCACATTTATATGTGAGTTTATCGAAAACAACCTTTTTATTATGTAAGGATAAGGCTGCGTACTGTCAGACCTCTCCAGACCTTACTTTATTATGAGATTTCGAACTGAATGTGATGACGACGACGACGACGACGACGATAATTATTTAAACATTATTCTCATAATTAACTCACATGGGTCAATAATGCAAATACAAATTATCAGTTTACTCTAAAATAGTAAAATTACAATTTAGAAAATTATTCTGTGCTTGCATCAACTTTTTTGCAGGCAAATAAAACACTTGAGGAAATTTAAGTTTATAACTTTGTCTTGTAGTTGTCTTGTTGGACCCTCACCGGACATCTTCAATTTCAAAGTCCATTAGACTAAACATGTATATATATTTCTGGTCGGCCCCATATAATCCACCGTCTGCAAGACCGTACAGTGATATGGGCTAAACGTACCTTTCACAGACACGATGGGTTTTTCTTTTTTTAATTTTTCATACATTTTTTGGGTGATAAAAAAAACTGAAAAAGAGGATGCTTTTGACCACTTTGCTGCTTTCTGACAGCGATAGATCGAAGATCCGCATCATTACAGACGAGAATATATCTCTTCTCCTGTCTAGGCTACAATTTCTCGCAAATACATATTTATATATAGTTTTTCTTTTTTGTTTTGGCTGTTTCAGGTGGAGTCTTCCAATAATTCGATCGAAAATGTTGACGGATTGTTACATCATTTTCGTCAAAAGTGGAGGAGCGATGGTGTGGAGGTTTGAATGGGTTTTCACTTTCGCTTTATGATTTTATTGGAGATGACAAAAGGTTGGCTCTTGTTTTCTTGTGTTTGTTTGCTAGTTCATGGGACCAACCAAAAGTGAGATTTGATGCGTTAAAGACCAAACATTAGCCTTTTGCTTTTCGTCCTCTTTACTGTTTCTGGCTCTTCACTATTTCCATATTTATGTTGCGACCCTTTTCTTTTTTCCTGATAATGGGGAACGTGCTGCTTTTCTTTTCTTTTTATGCATTTCAAGTAGATTGTAAAATAAGTTGGTAATTAAACCTTGATCTCAAGGAATTGTAAATTCTTTTGAGTGCCCTCCAAACCCAATTTGATTACTCCCAAAAGCGACCCTTTACTAAATATTGGCACAACTTTCGGGGGTTATAATTGCACGTTCATCTGCAAGTCTTGTCTCCATTATAAACTTATTGTCCCTACGACGAGGCGGCTCATTTTGGATTGGTTTGGTTTGGTTTTAGACCTCGTTTTGTTTATGGGGACCAAGCTAAGATAGGCTTCTACGTCGAGACGTTGATTCAAGGGGGTTAGGAAACTGTATTTGTCATAAACTTGGATTAAGAACCACCGACAGGGGCTTGCCCCAAATTGCATCTTTGTCGTTTTTTTGAGTCCTTGGTATGTTGGCATGTAGTGGTTCGATGTCTTGGGTTCTTCACTACTAGGAAGCTCGTGAATTTCTTTTGCACCCTCTTTGAGAAGAGGTTAGATTCAGAGGAAGCAAGCTGATGTTCATGTCTTGGGTTCTTCACTACTAGGAAGGTCGGGAATTTCTTTTGCACCATCTTTGAGAAGAGGTTAGATTCAGAGGAAGCAAGCTGATGTTTTGGATAATATAAAATGGAAGAAGAAGAGCTTAATCATGAAGGGAACAGACATGCGTGGACTATCAAAATTTGAGCTAAATTGTTTAGTTCATGAATGAGGATAAATCGAAGCAGATCATAATAATTTAAATTCGTTTAAATGACGTAAATTTAATTTAAAATTCCATCTATTTAAATTATATTTCTCCAACGGCAGTCCAGCCTCTTAATTGTAACTCCTTAAGGATAAGGCTGCACCAAGTTTAGAGTTAGTTGTTACTCCCCATTTCAAGCAGATTACAAGCCCATGAGCTGATGGGCTTCATGATGCAAAAATCAGTCGTATCCAATCTTCTTATAAACTTTGCTAAATGTTAAATATACTTTAATTAGTTTTTACATATTTTTTACTTAAAATGACTTGTTTGGTAAATTGGCTTATTGTGTTATACATGGATGCGTTCATCAACCATCACTAAACCAAGATTAACATTTTATTTAGAGCATTAACAACACAATGAAATTGGCATACCTCCAATGGTAAAAGACTCAATATTCTGTTTTTCACACCTACACTCCATATGCACGCAATCTCACTATATGTTATATCTTATAACATGTTCTATCCTAAGGGGCAGAAAAAGATAATTGTGTCATTTTAAGAATGTTATGAACTATAATTTAACAGGCCAACATATAGTTACTAGGGTATTATCATGTGCCTCAAATGCAGTTAGTAAATTATTAAGCATCTTATTATGGTTATTAAACATACATTAGACAATTCAATTAATGGCTATGCATATAGAATTAATGTTGCGATTATATTAGTCCACATATTTCTAATATTCTCTCACTTGAACAATAGAGTCAAACCACCATACTAATCTCTATCGTCTAAAAGCAATCAAATAAATCGTACGCAATCAGGGCCGGTCTTGACATTTTATAGGCCCTGGGAAAATAAAAAAGGTTTCTATTTTGTCTTTTTTCTTTCTTTATGATAATAAAAAATGGGCTTTTAAAAAGAACAAAAGAGGTAAAAATAGGGGCCCTTTTGTTGCTATTTATAAAGATCATGACCTTTATAAAAAACAAAATGAAATAAAATGAGGCTCTTTTTGTTGCTTATTTTATTCTTCATAAACTGCCCAGGGCCAGCTCTGTATGCAATATTATATTGACAAGATATATAAACTACACATGATTTGGCCCTGAAAATGTTCAAATGCCACGATAACCATTAAAACAACATGTATGTAGTACAACAACTGAAACTTTGCATTTGTCTCTTTTTACATCTCTCATTTCGTCAAACTACATATATACATCAACATATATATATATGTCAATATTAACAAGAAGTGACTGCAAACATCATTATGTATGTTTCATATATAAAAGTCATAAGCAATTCGTACAAAGTACTAACATGTTTAATACAAAATAACAAACTCCCACTAATCTTATCAAGCTAGGCTCCTAACAATCCTATGCAGGAGATGTGTTTTGTAAACACACATATAAATAAGCCTTTTATAAGTGGATTTGCTAACGAGCTAGCTATATGTGTATACTCAACAGTAGTGAGGGATTCAACAACTTTCTCTTTAACAAAATAGTGCTTTATATCAATATTCTTTAAGCAAGAAGTACTTCCAGTGTTCTTAGAGAAAGTAGTAAATTTCGGAGTTATCATAATACAATTTCAACGGACTCGAAATAGAGTTTACAATACCCAATGCTGAAATAAATTTTCGCAACCATATTACTTGACAAGCTGCCTCACAGCACGTCATATACTCTGCCTCTATGATATAAAATGCTATGAGTGTCTGTTTGACACTTTTCCACGATGTAGCTCCTCGAACCATCATAAAGATGTAGCCTGAAGTTGACTTTTCATCATTCACACATCCTACATAATCAGCATTACTGAGCCCAACTATATCAAGAATGTCAGTTTGTCAATAAGTCAACATATGGTCTTTGCTACCCTGAAGATACCTCATAACATTCTTAGTCGCTTTCCAATAGTTAAGACCAGGATTATGTAACTATCTTCGCAATACGCCTACAACAAAAGCAATATCAGGGTGTGTGTATACTCGAGCATACATCAGACTGCCCACAAGTGACACATAAGGAATGACTTTCATTTCATCTCTCTCTTTATCATTTTGGTGGACATTGGGCCTTTGAGAACTTGTCACCCTTCAATATTGGTGCCTTTCCAAGAGAATAGGAATGCATATTGAATCTTTTCAAGATTCGATCAATGTAAGGCTTTTGAGACAATCGAAGAATTTCATTAGCTCTATCTCAGAGAATATGAATTCCAAGTACACAAGGGGCCTCACCAAGATCCTTCATATCAAAATGGCTAATAACAGTTGTTTTTGTCTCAAATAATAGATCATTATCATTGGAAGCAAGTAGAATGTCATCAACATACAATACCAGAAAAATGAAACTACTCCCACTGAACTTCATATATATACATTGATAAACTACATTCTCCTTGAAGCCATTTGTAGTGACAACCATATCAAACTTGAGATACCACTGTCTTGATGCTTGTTTTAACTCATAGATAGACTTCTTGAGCTTTCAAACCATGTGTTCTTTACTAGCTATCTCGAATCCAATTGGTTGAGTCATATAAACATCTTCATACAGATCTCCATTCAAGAAGGCAGTCCTCAAATTCATTTGATTGAGTTCCAAGTCAAAATGAGCAACTATAGCCATGATGATTCGCAGTGAATCTTTGGTAGAAACTGTTGAGCCGTTTTCTTTAAAATCAATCCATTCTGTCTAACTATAGCCTTTAACTACAAGTCTAACTTTATACCTTTATACTTGTCCACTTGAATCATATTTGATTTTGTAAATCCACTTGCACCCAATAGTTTTGCAACCTTTAGGTAGTTCAACTAACTCTCAAACTCTTTTTTATGACATGGAACTCAACTCAGCTTCTATTGCATTTATCCATAACGCATACTGAGGATTATTTATGGCTTCTTGAAAACTGACTGGCTCAGTATTATCTTCCATATCGAACTTATGTTCCTGTAAATAGACAATATAGTTATCAAGAATGACAAGTTTACGTGTTCTTTGTGATCTCCTGAAAATAACGACATCATTCCTCGTATCAATGACTTCATCCTATACTTGATTCTAAGGTTCATCATGAGATTTTATTGAATCTGTAGGAGCGGAAGCAATAGGTACAAGGATTAGAATGCGTTCTTTTCTGAATACAATTTCTCTTGACCCTTGACTTAAACCAAATTCATCTTCAAAATATAGAGCTCTATCTGATTCTATAATTCTGGTAATGTAAGACAGGAAATGGAATCTAGAACTCCTTAATCCGACAGTGTAGTTGCTAATAGTTTTCGGATCAAGCTTCTTAGGTTGTGGATTATGGGACCTCACTTTGCTTTACACCCCCAAACATATTCTGCTTTGCATCCCCAAACATGAAAATGACGCAAGCTTGGTTTCTTACTTGACCATATGTTATATCTTATAACACGTTCTACCTTAAATGGTAGAAAAGGATAATTGTGTCATTTCAAGGATGTTATAAACTACAGTTTAATGGGCCAACATATAATTATTATGGTACTACCGTGTCCCTTAAATGTAATTAGTAAATTAATAACCACCCCATTATGGTTATTAAACATACATTAGGCAATTCGATTAACGGTCATGCATATGGAATTAATGTTGCAATTATACTAGTCCACATATTTCTAACATACCAATCATTTTTTGACGAATTTAAAGATTTTAACTATTTGACTATATCAAGCTGTTGATAATTATGTTTGGTAACCAGCTTATTAGGGTCACAGATTGAACCATAATTTTGAAAACGCTCCTCCTCCAATGATTGAAAAATTAAGGGACTAAAAGGCTATTATATTCAATAATTATTACAAATTACTCAAAGAGATAGAGATAGAAATAAAAATAGAATAGAGATGGTAAGTTTGTTATTTAAATTTAATAATTTTAATTTTAATTTTTAAAGTTGAATTAATATCATATTTGAGTTAGAATATAAAACTATTTATGATAATACTACTTCTAGTTTGATGACAATTAAATGTTGTTCTTAGATTATTATAAACTTTTACTTTAAATGATGGTGTGACTTTTTTGCTCTATGTAAATTATCACGAGAATATTTACATAAACAATTAATATTAAACAGTTAATTTTACCAATATCTTTAAATAAACAGTCGATATTATTTATTAGTCAAATCAGCTATATTAATCCATTATTAGCTAATTGTCGGTAGGATTAGCTAATACCTAATGTAATCCGTTGATTGTCAAACATGACTATGATATTAAAATTCTTAATTTTTAATATAATGCAAATTTAGAATTATATATAAATAAAATATGAAAAACAAATTATGTGACAACTAAATAATATCATAATAATTTTTAAAATGTAAATATTGAAATCGAAAGAAATATATAAAATTTTAATATAATTAACTCAAATCTAAATTGGTCCAACTTTAAAATATTTTGATATGGAACTCTTTTTTTAATATATAATAGCTAATAATGTAGAATTGATGCTTAAATTTAAAGAGTAAACATTCGATTCTCATTTTTCTATATTATGTTTATTCTATCACCTGAAAATGATATTTAATTTATTTTTTGGAAGCTATATAATTTTAATTTATCAATAATGTCTGAGTTAAATTGAATATATTTAATTAATTCAATCTAAATTTTATTTGAATTTAAAAATTAACGATAATGTGTTTTCCTCTTTTAATAAAATTTAGTTTATTTAAATAATTACCTAACAAACCACTCACTCAACACAATTTTGTTAGCCCTTATATCACATGAAATGTGTATAATTGTTTTTCATGTACTCTCTAATTTGGTCTACATTCTTTAGACAATTTATAAAGGTTGGAGTGAGTTCTAGTCTCTCTCTTTTTTTTCAATTCTCATTTTTGACATCTCTAAACTCACCTTTAGAGTTGACAATTGGGGCCGGTTCAGCCCAGCTTGAAATCTTCAAGTATTTCCAACAACTAATTGGTCCGAAATTGGAGTATAGGGTTTGGATTCAGGATTTGTCCTACAAAACCAAAAGCATAAGCCCAATTGACACAATGTCTGCCTCTTCAAAAGAAGCCCACTTCAAGCTATTTAACCCTACGGCCATTTCCACTCAGCTTTTTACTCGAGCTTCAAGTTCCCACTCCCATGGAACTTCCACTAGTCCATGAAATCTCTAAACCCAGTTTTAACACACCCAGTTCTTCACCTCCTAGGAAAATGCAAAACCTTGTACACTCTCAAGCAAATCCATGCAAACATAATAACAACCGGTCTCGCACGTCACACATACCCACTTAGCAGACTCCTACAATCTTCCTCTGTCTTTGACATCACCTACACTCTCGAGATTTTCACGCACATACCAAACCCAACAATTTTCCTCTTCAACATTGTCATTTCATCACTTATCAATCACAGAGACTTAACTCACATCGCATTCTCCTTATACAACCGCGTTCTTCTGTCTCCTACCTCCATTAAACCCAATTCCTTCACCTACCCATCCCTCTTCAAGGCCTGTGCTTCCCAACCGTGGGTGCGGTACGGTTTGGCCCTTCATAACCACGTCTTGAAATTTCTTGAACCCGAATACGATGGCTATGTTCAGGCTTCGTTGATCAATTACTATGCCAATTGCGGCAGGTTGGGTGTGGCTCGATACTTGTTCGATCAAATCACCTATCCTGATTTGCCCACTTGGAACTCTATCTTATCTGCTTATTCGCGAATTGATAGTGATAATGGAATGGTTGTTGACGCCTTCGGGACCTTGGTTTTATTCAAAGAGATGCAGAATTCTCTCGTTAGGCCCAATGAGATTACCCTTGTTGCTCTGATTAGTGCTTGTGCCAATTTGGGTGCGCTTAGTCAAGGCGTGTGGGCACACGCATATGTGGTAAAGAACAGTCTTAGGCTAAACCATTACATTGGGACAGCTTTAATTGGGTTGTACTCGCATTGTGGTTGTTTGGATTTGGCATGCCAACTGTTCGATCAATTGCCTCAAAGAGATAGGCTATGTTACAATGCGATGATTGGGGCTTTTGCAATTCATGGTTATGGGCACAGGGCACTTGATCTTTACGAGAAAATGAAGTTGGAGGGTCTAGCTCCTGATAATGTGACATTTGTTGTCACCATGTCTGGTTGCTCTCATGTGGGATTGGTGGAGAAGGGTTGTAAGATTTTTGAGTCTATCAAAGAGGTGTATGGTATTGAGCCAACGGTTGAGCATTACGGATGCATGGTTGATCTTCTAAGTCGAGCTGGCCGACTCAGAGAAGCAGAGAAGAAGGTGAAGGAAATGCCAATGAAGCCGAACGCCATAATATGGAGATCTTTACTAGGAGGAGCAAGAGTTCATGGGAATTTAGACATTGGCGAGGTTGCACTTAAGCACCTGTTAGAACTAGAGCCAAAAACTGGTGGCAACTATGTTCTTTTGTCAAATATGTACGCAGGCATTGACAAATGGGAAGATGTGAAGAGTATGAGGAAATTGATGAAACATCAGGGGATTACCAAAATGCCTGGAACTAGTTTGGTGGAGGTTGGTGGTGCAATTCATGAGTTTATAATGGGAGACAGGACACACCCATTTTTGGATGACATTCATTTGAAGCTTGAAGAGATTAGTTTCAGCCTACAGGAATATGGGCACAAGCCAAGCACAAAAGAAGTTTTATTTGACATAGAGGAGGAAGAGAAGGAAGAAGCTTTGTTGTACCATAGTGAAAGGCTTGCAATAGCTTTTGCTCTCCTGATGGTTGATTCCAATTGTCCTATTAGGATCATAAAGAACCTTCGTGTTTGTGGGGATTGCCATGCAAGTACTAAGCTTATATCCAAGATATATAGGCGAGAAATTGTAATGAGAGATCGGACTAGATTCCATCATTTCGCCGATGGAGCTTGTTCTTGTAAAGATTATTGGTGATGCTTGCATTACTTTACAAACCGCCGCAACAATTGTTTGTCTAATATAAGGGACTAAACTTTTAATGGTAAGTGACACAACTAAGGCGCAAATCAGGGTTGAAGTTACTTGCTTGGCAGCTGAAACAAGTTCTGAACTTGAGATATTGGCATTGGACTTTGGTTCATAATCTGTAGACTGTAAAGTAATTGTGAGTACTAAAGTTGGGCCTATTCCAACTGTTCTCACTTGGTTGTTCTAGCAAGCATTGTTGAGGGGGGAAAAAGAGAGGATCTGCGCATAAAATCCAATTTTGCGTATGATAGATAGAAGAAAACTCCCACCAGCCTATCAATGCACCTTTAACCTGTTAAGAACTTAAAATTGCCTTCCAAGTTCAAGTAACGAAATATGGAAACGGGTTGGACTAACTTTGACCCTCTGCGGCTTTAACTTAATTCAAAGTTAGATCAAGTTTGAGTCCTATTTTAAAATGATGTTGAATCATTTGGTGGCGTTCAAGTGGTCTCTCAAGTTTGAGTCTTGCCCAAATTTTGATCAATTTAGATTTGATTCATTGATTTCTTACATATATTTACAAGTTAACACACTCAAACTCGTAACCCTATTCATAACATATAAATTATGAAGTCTTTATATAACAAAGTTAAAGATTTAAAATTGTAGGTAAATGAGATGAGCCAAACGATTAATTAAAAGTTTTAAATTTGAATTGCAATTGAAGATTTTTTTCTTTTTAATAATTGGGAGGGTAGATAAATACATTGATCCTAACACTAAATTTAAATTATTAATTGATTACATATTTTATTTAAAATATGTAATTTATAGATTAATTTTCCATATATTAATTAGTTCATTTAATATAACTAATTATATTTTTACAAAGAAAAAACATGACATAGCATGACAATAAGTTGACATCATTTGTACGGAAATTAATATTAAGGAAAGCACAACAAAAGCATGTCGGATCTTTTTGTGGTTGATAAAGTTATTAGCTTGGTTTGGGTAAATAGGGCAGGTACAAAGGTAGGAATGGATAAGATGAAGAAGGAATGCCACCCGAGTTACCGGAGAAGCTAGAGCTCTTAAGGGATGCTAAGAATGTACCATTGTTACAGGTCTGAAGAGAAAACCAATTATAAAAGTTACTTAAAGGGTGGGAGAGCTTGTAAGTTTATAAATTTTACGTCAACCTTTTTTATTATTGACTTAAAATAATTAGATCGTAATATTTTACCATACAGTCCAAGCATCGACAGATTTGCTATATATTAGACTTTTTATAGCCTTGGGCGAATACTATTATATTAGCATCACCACCTACATACTTACGAGTTAATTGTGGGCTAAACCTTTTCTAACCTCGGACAAACACTGCAATGTCAACGCTATTATTTATGAGCGTGACACGAGAACTTAAAAGAGTGATATTAACTTTGATATCAATTATAACAAGTTTTACAAGAGAACCAACCATAAAAATTAACTCCAAGAATGGGAGAGCTAAGCTTATATACCTTATATCAGTTCTTTTTATTACCAATACGAGAAAATTAAAATATAACATTGAGATGAAAGCAGAATTATCGGAAATGACGTCTTGTTGATCACATCTAGAATATGTTATTATGACAAGGAATAAAAATATCCAAATGCGTATTTTAAAGCATCACGTGATATAACTCACCCAAAAAACGTGTTATTCTCTATAGCAAAAATCAAATCGTATAAAAAGCAAACATTTTGAAATTTGTCTACCATACAAATGGCGAAAAAAGTTACGTATTCAATGAAAATCAAATGTCAATAAACTAAATTATTATTGATTTCATTCAAATTTAAAGTATTCAAGTCTAATTAAGAGATCCGTTGTGATTCTTATTGGTTTATTTCATTGCAATCAATTTTTTGGTTGTATATTTATTTATATAAATTTTGTTTTTATTCAATAAAAATACATTA
>JANKYF010027963.1:0-16754 GCA_029829435.1 Erythroxylum hondense | reverse complement strand
TTTCATCGTAATTAACAAATTACACATACACTTCAAATAAATATTGATACAATTATAAAATAATCAATGAATTACATCTTTCCAATATATTATATTGCAGGGGCATTTTCGTCATTAACACTATTTTTAATTCTGACCACTGCAACCAAACACATTTCAGTCTTGAGGACGGAGACATTTTTCTCTGTTCTGTCCATCGCAACCAAACACCTCACTGTCTTTAATTTTTGTTATGTTATGTCTTCAGATTTCTGTCTCATCCCGTCTCTGCATGTTGAAGACGCTAACCAAACAGACAGTAAGGTAACGAATCCACGTCACGTCGAAAAATGAAAATTATTTAGTTACTGTTATATATTAATAAAATAATGTATAATATTTAAGTGCAAATTAATTATTATAAGTCATAATAATAATAATAATGCTCAATTACTTGATTCTTACTTACATTTAATTTTAAGCAAGATTTAATTAACTATATGGTGTTATTGTCTTTGTTTCATCATCACATCCAGTTCGAAGTTCCGCATTAAAGCGGGATCTGAAGAAATCTGATAGTACGAAACCTTATCTTTACGTAATAGAGAGGTTGTTTTCGATAAATCCACATGAAGATGTAAGAATAAAAGAGTGATGTAAGCTAAAGAATAAATATGTAAAACTGGCATGCTAAATAATCATGTAAATAAAATTACAATAAATACATAAATAGCTAAAAATAAAATATAACTAAAGAATATACCTGATGGTGTCCAAATCTTCTAGTACCTGATAAGTTATAAAGTCTGACTCTTCTTGTCACTAATTAAGCTAAGGATCTTTGCTCACAGACCTTGAAAATATCACAATTTTACGGTTTTAGACAGCTTCATGATATCTTACCCCATACACCTGTCCTAAAAAGACAAGTTATAAGCTTGAAAATTTTGTCTAAAACTTACAACTAGCAGAGGCAGAAAAGACATTAAGTTGTAGTTCCTATATAGTAACTACGTGGCACAGCGTTAAATTAAAATATCTCCTCGTAACTTACTCAACATGTAATTATTAGTATTTAACGGATTCTTCTTAATCAATCATTCTTGAATCTACCTTCCACCTTTCCTTTTCTTAATTATTTCAGAAAACGACCTGACGAAGCCAAGCTGTGCTCTTATTCATTGCTCTCCGTCGAACTTGGGGAACATATTGCTTCACAGCCAAAAACTCCCAAAGTGTATGTATCTCTATTTGCTTCAAGAAACCCCTTTCTTTTCTTTTCTTTTTTGGTTGTAATAATATGGAGTTATCATTTTATTAAAGAAACTAATTTAACTATATTTTGTTTACTTGTTATGTTCAGTTCAAGCTCCCTTGATTTCCTCTTCATGACTTCAATGTCTCTGTCTCACATTTCCAGAGCTGCCATTTAGAAAACATGGAAGACAGAACTGCTTTGCAACAGGGACGTTATGGGAGGCCTGTCAATGAGTTGCAAAGTAAAAATTGTGCATGAACATAAATATCTCTGTATGTACGACAAGGAATTTTGTCTGAACACAATTCTAAGTCTTAGAACGTACGCTATTGTAAATCAAAATATTGCATGCTTATAACATGTGTCGTATTGCTGCTTATCAATCATTGTAGGATACGTTAAGTTGGCTTTGAAGAGATAGGCTCCACTAAATAGTTTGGTCTGTATCTTTATCTGTGACCTAATTTTGTACATATAATCATGCATAACAAAATCTAGCATTCTTTTTTTTTTTAGTTGCTTATGAGATATTTTAGGAGGATTCCAATTATAAGAAGATACCTTTAAGTCATCTACATTTAGACTAATTCTCGTCTAAGCCGGGTAAGTCCCTTGTAAGAAATACAACTCTGACTCTAAGTTTTAAACAGTTACATACATAAGGAGAGTTCGAATTCGCGACCTCACTTAAGTAAAAAAAAGCTCCTTATCAACTCACGTGCGCCTTAGGATTATAACTTAGCATTCTTTTAGACTTGTAGTTACGATCCTAAAGAACATTTATCTTAATTAATTGCTTGATGAAGTGGTTCGGTTATACGAAATCCTGGGCCCTTTTCGATATCCTTTTTTTTCGTTTTTTGTCTTGTCGCATTTTACTAGCAAATTTACGACTGTTTAGTCTCACGTAGATCCAAACCTGAGAGATCTTTTTCCCCTAAAGAACTTTCACATGAAGCATTTCATTGACACGGTTCAATTAAAATTTAAATCCAATTATTTGAGCTAATCCAAATTAATATAATGTAAAATATTAATTTTAATGATCATAAAAATTATTAAAATGATAACCCCTAGCTTTTGAAATTCTGCTTGCAGGCAATTGAAACTGGAGGGTCCACGTGATTAATGTGGAAGAAGTTTAAGCGAAACTTACATATGGAAGAATCTATCGGCTTAATTACTTAATAAAGAAGAAACGCATGTTGGCCCTAAAGACTTGGTGGGCATTTATGAGAAAAACCTATTGGTCTGGTCAACATTGAAATTGCTGCCGTTGGCGCTTTTTTTTTGGCTAATGAGCGCTTGAGTTAACTGAGATGAGTTAATAAATAGCTATTTTAGTTTAAGTAAAGTTACGAGTTTAAACCTTTTTTATGTATAAAATTGTTTAAAATTTAAGACTAGAACTTTATCTTCTAGGATTTATTCTGCTTAAGCAAAGATTAATTTAGATGTGAATTATTTAAAAATATTTTTCTATAATTAAGTTCTTAAAATAGCTTGTAGAAAAAAAAACCCCTAAAATTAGGGGTGAGAGGAAGTACCAAATCATTAGGCACTAATCACCAATAACGTTGAAGTCTAGGACCAATCAAAGAGCATCACTTTACCTTTACATTTTTGTCCCAGAACAATTACACTTGGAAGACTTTTCCAAGTGTTTAAGTTGATTTTGCTTATTGATAAAGTAAATGATGTTGATAGAAACTAGAACTTGTAAAACTTTATCAAAACTAAAGAAGAAAGTAAATAAATATGGAAAGAGACTGCAGAATCTATTTATTCTTGATTAGTAAAAAGTGGAGAAAAGCAAGGCCGTCTATGTAAATGAGTGAAGCACTGTATACACTTGCCTTTACTTCCTTTTATATACAAAATGATGACCAGGTCATCACCTTTATGCTTTTACTTTTAAGTAGTTCAAACTTTTTTTTTTTCTCGCTCAAGGTGGAACCCTTTTGTGTGCCTTTGTAGAAAAGAGGATCCTATGCATATCAATTAGATGATTAATTAAATTTACTCAGTATCTACAACCACACCATCAGTTTAGGTTGCTTTCTGTACATAAATATACATCCTTCTTTAGATAGTTCAATAACACGTCTAGATTTCTCCATTATATTCGCCTTTAAGCAATAAGTCGATGTTTCACTTAGTCGCGATCGATCCATCATAATTGTCCTCTTCTTAATGGCTACATTTTATTAAACTAAACTGTATGTACATGAAATCACTGGAGGGTCATCATCAGCTGTAGAAACTATTAACTTAAACACTCCGACCCCATAGCTAAGCCCTCCATAGCTGATAAAAATAATGACAAACCTCTACCTCATATAAAAATGGGATGTGGATTTTGTTAAGGCAACTAAAGCCTAACATTTCTTCGTAATTTGGATACAAATTAAAAGTAGGTTTTTTATAATAAGGAAAAAATGAGTATACCGGTTACAAAATTAGTGAAGGGAAACAGATTCCTGATATATCTTCTGAGAGGATGAAAAGGCACCCGTTAAATGAAAAATCGAAATAAGTAACACCAAGTTCGGAGTGCTTGACCTGAGTAAAGAACCAATCCACACTTCCTTTACTCTCTCTATATACGTTAAAAGTAGGTTTTTATCCTCCTTTCTAGTTCCAGTGGGGCTTAATGGTTTAACTTTTCAACCCTCTACATGCCTTCTAGAAACCAAATAATTCTAATCTATCAGTATTATTGATTTGACAACGTAACTTCAACATTAAATTCGAAAGAGACTTGCATATATGAAATTTCCGAGTTGATGTTTCACATTTACTTGTTACGCTAAATGATCATTAATAGCAAGTTATTATCATTTTGGATGTAGGCGAAAACCATACTCGAAAATGACATTTTTTTAAACGTATATATATCAACCTAGCGTGACTTGAATTCAAAGTTGCCGACAGAAAGCATTTAGTAAGAGCCTATAATTTACTCTTGATCAGTTCTTATTTTACCTCATTTTATTTGTTATAAATGTCTACTTTTAATATTTATAAAAAATGAGAAAACAAAATAGGATCCTCTTTTATTTTTCCTAAGCCTATAAAACATTAGTAACCGCGAGATACTATGCATGCGTATAATATTATGATCAGAAATCATAAATACACAAGTTGCTTGCATGATTACCTTATCATTGTTGAATGGTTGGATTGATATAAATCTCAAGCGTTTCGTAAAAGTAGATCCAAGGAGCCACAAATTCCAACGGTCCTCACCTACCTTTGGAGCAAATTAATTCTTTTAGAGAAGATATTTGAGTCCTAAAATTATTGGTGGTCCGACAAAATAAACATATACTCCCTCCGATTTATAATAAGAGTCGTTTTAGAAAAATACATGTTTATTAAGAAAGCTAATGAAATTATAGATATACCCTTATTAATACTTCCATAAAATTAGCATGTGAGAGAAATTGCATATTAAATTGCCTTGAAATTGTGATCTGTATAATTAAGATGAGAGATAAATGAAAGGTTAATTTTGGAAGAAAAATTATAAACATGCATACAAAGTAAAAAATGACACTTATTTTAAATAATTAAAATATATCTAAAACGACTCTTATTATGAATAGGAGGGATTACTAAAAACTGTAATAATTATGTAATTGTCGTGTTTCTCAAGTCTCGTCTCTAATCTTCAAGTTTAGTGAACTTTGCTTGGACGTACCCGTACGTGCCGCACCCTTCTCAGTTGTAACCATAAATGAACAACTTGTTCACTTGCAGCTCATCTCTAGATATGAGGAGTCATCTCTTTCTGAAAGACTTTTCCAGTCCAGAGCTCGTTTTCGTGTGGTGGGCCACTGTACGTTTTCTTGGCTTTTATAGTTTCCAGTTGGCCTCTTCTTAGTTGCTTCCTCCTGGTAATGTCTATCTAGGCCACAATGAGCCTCAATCTTATCGCAACCATAATTAGGAATCTGCCTCCAATGTTACAAAGGGAATGCCCCAGTTATTATTAATGCTACAACTAGAACAATGAATCAGAATGAGAAATATACAGATCAAGTCATTTATACATACACTCATGGAAGATCCGTGACGGCGACTCTAATCGAAATGTGTAATTTTCTAATTTTTGCATTGTTCAAGGCCCAAGAAATGTGTAAACTAAAATTTAAGAAATAAATAGAACTTCTAATTAAGGTGGTTAAAAATTGACATAGAACTAAAGTATCACCATTCTGTAAGGTGAAATTAATCCTGCTAAGACATGCTTCGATCTCAAAATTAAATAATGAATAATGAGTTCTTTGTTTCTTTCACATTGACATATCGATTAGTATATATTATTAGATTCTCATTCTAACGCTGTTAATAGTATTAATTAGCCTTTTCGCTTGGTACGACCTAACGTTGCTTCCTTTCATTTGTCCTCTCTCTTTAGTTAGTGCGGTTGCCCTTGCCTTTAAAATCGCAGTTGGTCGGCTCCATTTAATTCACTTTACATTCTTTTGAGGGCTGATCACTGTATTCAACCTCAATAAGTCAAAGAAAGTTCAGAAAAAGAACAAGCACTGGTATGCCAAGAAAGAGCTAATGCTAGAATTTCTAATATCTGAGGGCCACGTACCCTCTTTAGTGGCTAAAATTATTTTATGGGATATTTTTATAGGTCAGTCTGTTGGAATAGTTGACCGAACTCAAAGTGTTGGGAGCTGTGAAAAGTAAAACGAGTTATTGATTCTATAAAGAAAACAGAATCTTTTAGTGAGGCTTCCAGCACAATTGGTGAAAGCAAAATTTTTGGAATATCACTCGTAGTCATAAATAAGAAGTAAACAAGTAATAAAAGTGACGAATATAAACATGAATGTAACAATAAAACAAGAATATTTTTTTTGATCTTTTTCTTCTTAATTAGCTCTTTTAAGAAGTGGATGTTGGGTTTTAATCTCTTTAAAAAATACATGATCCGTTCATATCAAATAATTAATAATCAAATAAAAGCAGAAGCATACATAAATTTATTATAAAATTTGCACTGAAGTCTTGCGATTTATCTTTCCAAATTAAAACGTAGTCTTTTTCAGAGTTTTTCCTAATTCTCTATTTTCTATCTGAGGATGGGACGTCAGAAAAGAATTATGCATACATTTAATTTAAAGATCATAACCATTTATATTAAGGTAAAATCTTAATCTAATTTTTGTAACTTTTAGTTTGACCCATCATAAGACTAGAAATTATAAACCCGGTCTCTACACATATGAAGTCTACACTTAAAATAGATGCACGAAGCCCAATATACCATAAACATATTAGACCACTTTAATTAATTTATGATAGCCTGTATATACAATTATACATATATAGACCCACATGTTTGATTAAAAAATTCTTACAATCACCTACTTGGACTATATGTGTTACCTTAAAATTGTGTATTAACTTTGTGAACAGTACAAGGAAAATGTTAAATAGCGACGGACCTATGTCGACGGAACGTCAACCGTATGTGAATTGCGACGGGACTCCCTATTCCGTCGGTCAAAGAAAGAAAATTTGCGACGGTTAAGAAATCCGTTGCCAACGTTGGAGGGAAAATTTCGCGGTCACTTATAGCGACGAAAATATGCCGATGAATACAGTCCCGTCTGTAAATAGGGACGAACTTTAAATTTCGGTCGGCAAACTTGTCGGGTAGAAATCGTTCACCGACGGAAATAAGCAGTCAGTATATTGCAAAATGTCGTTGGGAAACTAGGTTAGGAAGCTTAATGCTGCGACGGAGTTTTTAATTATACCGACGGATAATTCCGTCGCCAAAATTAAATTAAATCCTTTGCAGCCGTCCCTCCTCTCTCCTCTCCCCGACTCTGCTCTTCTCTTTCTCTCCTCTCCTCCGGCGAAGCTCGTCCTCCGTGTACATCCGACCAACTGCTGCGTCTCCGGCGACCACAACGTCCGTCTTCTCCGGCGACCACAACGTCCGTCTCTCCTCTGGTGGATCCGAAGGGTAAGGCGTGGGTTGCATTTTTTTTATGTGTTTTTGGACTGATTTAATGCATTTCATTTGTTTATTTAGGTTTGATTGGTCTTGTGTGAATGTTTTGCATGTTCATAATGGAAAGAATTAAAGGATTTGTGTGTAGATAGGGTTGAGATGGTTTTGGCCTCAAGGTGTTCGATGGAATGCATTAGGAGTTGTAGAACTAAACTAGAGCCAATGTGTCCTAAGATAGGTACCAAATACAGATTTGAAGAGTTACATTGTTATTATTTGAACAAGGCTATTTTCTTTTATAACGTTTATGCTTATAATTAGAGGCTTTCTTGTGATTGTAATTGATCGATCATTATTATTGTTGGAAAAAAAACCTTGGATAGAATGCAATTCAACCTTTTTAATTAAAGTAGGTGTGATGTTACTGAACATAGAGCCATATGCAAAACTTGTTCCACCAAATTACTTCAAAACTTCTCCAATTTGGCTATAAATTGCTTATATTTACTTCTTCATTGGGTAGTTAAAATAGGCATGTGACCAAACGAATAATTCAAATTAAGCACTAAGTCATAAACAAATCCACAAACATGCAATCCGATTGCTCTCAAAAAGATCATACTAAAAATATAGTGCTATTAGCACATATCAAATGGTAACATTATGTTAGTCATAAAATCTCATGCCCTTCTAACTTTTCAAAACTATAAACATATAAGTAGCTACAATTTCCTCTTTAAAATTATATTTAAAATGTTCTCTATAATGCTATAAAAAATTGTTCCATCTCTTACTTGTGAGAATTAGGATGCCTTCATAAATGGTAGAGATATAGTAAAGGCCGGTGATGATAGCTCAAAATCTTTTTAAAAACTACTATAGAGAAAAATATAATGTCAG
Source organism: Erythroxylum hondense (assembly GCA_029829435.1). Lineage (NCBI taxonomy): Eukaryota > Viridiplantae > Streptophyta > Magnoliopsida > Malpighiales > Erythroxylaceae > Erythroxylum > Erythroxylum hondense. The sequence continues at coordinate 8,634 of JANKYF010027963.1, read as the reverse complement.
CTATCTCTTTAAATTTACTTTTCAAAGGCATTTGGTAACATGTATTAATATTTCATTATTAATACCTTACAAGCTGTTGATTTTTTCCTCTAATTCATCAAATGGTTAGAGGAATGCATCTTAACCTCATCATACACTATCTTGTTCAATAAGGATAAAATTGGCCAAGATCAAACATCTTATCCTACCTCTAATATACTTAAGAAAAATCCACAAAGAGTGCATACCCCTCATTTAGAAAGTTGGAAGTCATATGAACATTTGGACCTTTGAAATACTCTCCTATGCAGGTAAACTTTGTCGATTAAATCTATAATTAGTTGCATACATATATACATACTAGACAATGCAACCATTAATACCCTCTAAAATCGTTAAACTCATTGAGAAAATTATAAGAAACTTTCATTGAAGTGGCTTCTTTGAAAAGTCCCATAATGCTAATATAAAATAAGAGTAAAGGGTGTCATAGTATAAAGAAAAGAAAATTAAGAACCAAGCTAATAAAATTCACTAAGTGTTCTATCATAAAGAATATAGATATTTTATAAGAATCATAATGCACATTGGGTGAGGGATTCATTCCGTTCACATCTAAAGCAAAAGAGAGATAAATTATGTGCATTTATTTTTGCATAATTTACAAATTAATAAATTGATTATCTATTTTAATGAATGGTTATGAAAATTTAATATGGAATATTTCATATCAAACACAATAATAGTAACAAAGAGTAATGAACGAGAGATAAAAACTAATTACTAGTGGTACAAAAAGATAGATAAAACTAATTAATAGTGGTTAAGCCAAACAATCATTAGCCTATGTCCACTTTCTATTTTTCACCTAAAAATTCGCTACCTTATTGATTTAGCATATGAAGTGAAATCTCATAACAACTTATTTATCACACAAGACGAGAAATCTTTATAATCATCTTACTCTATTATAGGTAAAGAATCCTTTACAAATCTTTGAAAATGTTAAATATAAAATTGATAATATGGATAATAATAATGAAAACCATACATCAAGTAGACTATTTTAAGAAACATCTAAAGACAATAATACGTAAAGGTAAGCTTTAATTCCATTAAATTAAAGCACAAAAGTAATAATACCTAATAATATAAAAAGAGGACAATTAAGAAAATATTGATAGGCTATATGAGAATGAAATTAAAAAGAGGTCACATGACAAGAAATTATAAGCTTTACTACCGGTTAAATGGACTCAAAGAAGTCATGAAGGATGAATAAGCTTAAATTCTTAATGAAAAGAGGCTTATTAGATGCTATCTAACACCTCCAATAAAAGTTCTTAAAGAGAATAATGATCTAAGTGCTGAGAAAATTTGATTTAGCTTTTGAGCTTGAACGGGAAAGATTCAAGCCTATGAACGGAGTTTGATATGAATGAGAGTCAATACTCAATCACTTTAGTGATGAGCTTGATATATTGTTAAAGGTGAAGTGCGTGTTACGGGGAGATTGTTAAGTTTTTTGATCAAGGAGAATAAGTTAGAGCAATAAAAGAAAAACTTCTTTTATTCTAGACACACCATTTCTAATAAGATATATAGTATGATTATGGATAAAGGGAGTTGCACTAATGTGCTGATGTTACTATGGTAAAGAAGTTCATTGGCCCTACTATGAATTATTCAAAGCCATATAAGCTACTATTACGAAATGAATGTGGCAAAAATAAAGTGAATAAATAGGTGTTGGTGTCTTTTTCTTTTGAAAAGCGTAATCATGGGTTATTGTATGATGTAGTACCTATATAAGATGGTTAAATATGGTTGGAGAATGCATTTGATAATCAAGAATCAGTATGGGTTAAATAGGTATAATTTACTAACCTAAAAGAAGCTTTTAAAGTATCTAAATCTCTTTTGTGTTTTTTATGATTTTGGAGAGAGGATCTTTTAGTTCAAAGTTAAAGATTTATGGACGAATCCTGAGGGGTATGATATGAGTACAATTAGCGGCAATAGTGGATTCAATGCACATAGGCTTGGATCAATTATAAGAGTTACTATTGGTGACGATCTGGAGGCAAAATACTCATCTTTGATTGAACACTCCAACTAAGGACATGCCTCACACATTATCTTATCCAATCATGGGTGTGGCCAAAATTGTACCCAATGACATCAATTTATCCAATATAATCTAAGTTGTGTCCTAGACCGTTAGTTTTTATGTTTCAAAACATGTTTCTTTTAAGTGGAAGAAAATTATTGAGATTTATCTTTCAAAAATGTAAAACATGGGTCATGACCAGACCAATCCATATTGGAAGTTGCAAGAGAAACAAACGAAGTGAGTAAAAGTGACCTAAATTGACATGTCTCTGTATGTTGTAAAAGTGACTCAAGTGACCTTAGTTGACATGTCTCTATATGTTGTAAAAGTGAGTTTGACCTAAATTGACATGTCTCTATATGTTGGGTCTACCACAGGTCATTCTCCATAGATTATGGCCACCCAAAGAGATTTGTAAAATCCTACACAATTTAGCCCCGAAAACTCATCTGACTACTTGACCCAAAAAGATTTTTGTATATATAAAATACTACACAAGGTGGTGTATACCTCTAACGTTTGGTTTTAGACATGGTAATTATGAATATTTTTATAATAACTATCCCCAATTGTTTTATGATTTTATTAATTATTAACTTCTTTTTTGTTATTAATATAAGGTATATTTTATAGGTTTGATTTATTTTAAATCGTTTATGATACTGATATATTCTTTTAAATTAAGAACCAAATAATTAAATTCTCCTATCAATAAGTTTTTAAAATTTAAAATTTAATCATTCTATCTCGCTTGACAGGGGCCACAGTACTGTATGGAAAGTGAACCAAGTAACTAGATATGTCAACCTCATAATTTCGACAGCACTGAACAGAAATAGCACCCCAAACATTCATAATTGAAATGCAAGTGCTTTCTTAGACCATTGTGCAGACTGATAGCAACACCTTATCTATAATGTATTAGGTGCATGGGGGACCATGTATTAGGTGCATGGGGGACCATGCATGATTCTCGTGTTTACTCATGCAGGAACCAAGAACAAGTACAACCTAAATTAAAAGTATTCAGGTACCTTATGAGTCCTACGTATTCCTGCTGTACAGCCTCCTAGTTCCTTCCTATCCTGTACTTCTGCTCCATTTTGCTTGGTAGTGTTCAATTAAGTGATGGTAATTGCCTTTGATTGCCTACGATTAATCATTTGTCACCAAAAATATTCGTATAAATAAAGAGAATATGGCATGCAAGTACCCAAGTGATGAAAGGATGACAGCATCATTACTTCACGCCAACTTTTACAAATCACGGCACATGCACGTTGATTAATCGATGTCTGCGTCTTTTGTCCTCCTATGCTCAACAACTGAAAATTATGTATTTGCCTACATGTTCTTTAGGTGCGATGAATTTTGGCGTGGAGTGGCGTGCCCACTTTTGGAAGGTTAGAACTGAGTTTAGTGATACAAATATTAGTCTATCAGTGGATCATTTTCGAGTTTGCTACAAAACGTACGGTCGAACCGCACTACCACTGAGATTGGTGATACAAACATTAGTCTATCAGTGGACCATTTTCGATTTTCGAGTTTGATACAAAACGAACCCCACCACCACTGAGCATGCCGTTGTCAGCGTAAGTGCGGCTCTTAACCACTTTACCCTTTATGTGTTACGTGACAGGCAACTCTACTATAGTCCTTCCAAATCAAACAAAACGAAACTTCTTTCCCCTCTAGCATCCTTTATATACCCCTGTTTCTCTCTTCTCTTCACCACCTTCCCATCCCTTGCTTCCTCTCTTCCAATATTCATGTCTTCTAAGCCCAACTTCCACTTCTTTCTCCCAAGGTACGCCCTTTTCTAGTGCTTCTATCCTCTCTACTAGTTTCCTGATGCTGATACACACCCACCATAACAACAAACTTTATAGTAATTCTCCACTTCCCTTCAATAGGCATACATCTTAAGATATTTAAGATAAGTGTCTATCTACGAGGTTAACCTTTGTCTATGCTCATGCATGCAAGACCCATTATAGAAAGAACACACCTCGTATTTACCCTGATGAGTGCGTATTCGCCACTTCCCTTCAAGAAGATTACACTTTGATCTGTTTGGCATAAGGGTTTAAACAAATGCTTATTTTGCGTTGAACTTGAAATCTAGTTATCTCTCTCTGTGCTCTTAGTTCTGCAGTATTATCGAACGCTTTACGTTCATCATCACAGGTGGATTGGATTGTTAAGAGATAATGGCGAGAACATTGACAGAAATAATAACTCCAATCATAGCACCGTCATCGGAGATAATCCAATATCATCCTCCGTCGAATGTTACGCCTGTACTCAGGTAGGCACTCCGGTGTTCCATTCCACCAGCTGCGACGAAGCTCACCAACCCGAATGGGAGGCCTCGGCTGGGTCATCTTTAGTACCTATCCAGACCCAATCCGGATCGAGAAAGAGTGTACCTGGGTTCACCGGTCCGTTTGGGCTAGTACTTGACCCCCGCAGCAAACGGGTGCAGAAGTGGAACCGGACTCTTCTTTTGGCACGTGGCCTGGCACTAGCCGTTGATCCTATGTTCTTTTATGCACTGTCGATCGGGCGACGTGGGTCCCCTTGTTTGGACATGGATGGCAGGCTGACGGCAATTGTTACCATCTTTCGCACAAGTGTGGATGCAGTACATGTGTTCCATCTGTGGTTGCAGTTCAAATTAGCGTACGTGTCTCGAGAGTCACTTGTTGTGGGGTGTGGAAAGCTCGTGTGGGACGCACGTGCCATTGCCTCTCACTATTTGCGGTCTCTTAAGGGTTTTTGGTTAGATGCCTTTGTGATCCTGCCGGTTCCTCAGGTTAAATAATATTTTTATAGCATCATTTGCTTTGATCCAATCATGTTTTGCCACGTTGGAACAAAGAAGATGAAAATGACCTTAAGTGGTCGCAAGATATTACAGTAGCCGTAACAAACTGTTTAGGCTGATGCATCATCATTTTGTTGCCCAAGGTTCCTTTCTAATTGAGTTGAGAAATATTATGTATTTGTATTTCCTCATCTAACCATATTAATATGTTATTTTACAGGCAGTGTTTTGGCTAGTTGTACCAAAGTTAATTAGAGAAGACAAGATGAAGCTAATAATGACAATCCTTTTGTTCATGTTCTTGTTCCAATTACTGCCTAAGGTGTATCACAGCATATGTATGATGAGAAATATGCAGAAGGTGACAGGTTATATCTTTGGCACCATTTGGTGGGGTTTTGCCCTCAATCTAGCTGCCTACTTCATTGCCTCCCATGTTAGTCACTTTTTTTTAATCTTCTTCCCCTGTTTACTTCAAGCCTTCACATACTTAGAATATGAAAAAATCATCCATTGTTGTGTCCTTTTCACAGGTTGCGGGAGGCTGTTGGTATGTTCTTGCCATACAACGGGTTGCTTATTGCCTCAACCAACAATGTGGCAGTAAAGCAAACTGTAAACTTGTTCTGTCTTGCTCAAAAGAGGTGGAGACGTGCTGCCAGTTTTTGTCATCAGCATCCACAGCAGGAAAATCATGTCTAGATGTTAACGGTCCCTTCAAATATGGGATTTACAAGTGGGCATTACCAGTCATTTCTAGTGATTCCTTGGCAGTCAAGATTCTCTATCCAATATTTTGGGGCCTAATGACCCTCAGGTAATCACTACATAAATTAAACTCTTCATCTTCACTCCTCCCTATTATGGATGTAGTCTTTACTCTTTAATGGTTCTGTGTCTGTAATCACTTCAATCCATGTCCCCACTCTTTATCCTGTCACAATTTCACATTATGTTCTACTAAAATATCTAAATTAGGTTTTTCCTTTGCCATTTTGGCGCTCTATACTCTACTTGCTATCTGTCTTCAAGGCCATAGCTCAAAAGTTAGTCTCGGCACTTAAAATGTGTTTGCTTTGATTTCTAATAGAAAAAAAATTGAAACTCATTTCAATATTCCAACTGATGTTTTCATATTTGCAGTACCTTTGGCAATGATCTGGAGCCAACAAGTAACTGGTTGGAAGTTACATTCAGTATATGTATTATTCTTAGTGGTTTGTTGCTCTTCACTTTGTTGATCGGTAATATCCAGGTATGACAATCATAGGCTACAATTTTCCATTGTGCTTAATGTCTTTTTTTTTTACTTCATATATCCTATGATGAAAATTTGGTATTCATAAAGGTGTTCTTGCACGCTGTGATGGCCAATAAGAGAAAAATGCAGTTGAGGTGTCGAGACATGGAATGGTGGATGAAGCGGAGACAATTACCTTCCCGATTAAGACAAAGAGTTCACCGTTTTGAACGTCAGAGATGGTCAACTATGGGAGGGGAAGATGAGATGGAATTGATCAAGGACTTACCTGAAGGACTTCGGAGGGACATTAAGCGTTATTTGTGCCTAGAGCTCATTAAGAAAGTAACAAAAATACACTATATCACCAATCATTTAAATTTTGTTTGCCTTAGATTAAATTCACGCAACATCTTAGAGTCAAATTCACAGAAGGAAGAAATTGACCAAGATTAGTTTAGATATCAGGAGTAGGAAAGTTTAAACCTTTGAGAACCTGGAGCTCTTCTTTCTCAAATTTCTTTTGCATGGTTTATAATGTTACTACATGTTAATCCAATTTTGAAAGCAATGTTTAATCTTTAGGTACCTCTGTTCCACAACTTGGACGATCTTATTCTTGACAACATCTGTGACCGGGTTAAGCCCCTGATCTTCTCAAAAGATGAAAAGGTGCATATTTTGAACTTTCATTTTGTCCTCTTGCAAAATTTTGTTAACTATGTTTTTTTGCTACTCAAACCAGATAATTAGAGAAGGAGACCCTGTTCACAAAATGATCTTTATTGTTCGAGGACGAATCAGAAGATGCCAAAGCTTGAGCAAAGGTATGGTAGCCTTGAGTGTGCTTGAACCGGGAGGCTTTCTAGGCGATGAGCTACTCTCATGGTGTCTCCGTCGCCCATTCATGGACAGACTTCCTGTTTCATCTGCAACGTTTGTGTGCATAGAATTAATCGAAGCTTTTGGTCTTGATTCAAACCATCTTAGGTATATCACTGATAATTTTCGCTACAGATTTGCCAATGAAAGGCTTAAGCGAACTGCAAGATATTACTCATCAAACTGGAGAACATGGGCTGCGGTAAATATACAATTTGCTTGGCGACGCTACATGACAAGGACTAGAGAAGCACCGAATGTTGTGACATCAGTAAATGGAGGTGTTGAGCATAGGCTCATGCAGTATGCTGCTGTATTCATGTCAATTAGACCGCATGACCACCTTGAATAAGAGCATAGTTATTGCTAGCTAGCTTCAATCTTCCAGCAGTGTTGCCTTGTCTTGTTTGTAAGCAAACATGTTCTCCTTTTTATGTTGAAACCTAAGTTTATTTTACTTGTACGTGTTAAATAGCATATCGTCTAGAAACTAATAAAGGATTCAATCTGTTGATTCCCATATTAATGATACGTATCGAGCTCTTATTTAGAGACGACAATATAGCAAAATTGTTTTTTAGTCCATAAATTTTTCTCCCATACATTTCCTGTGTCCAACGAAACCCCATCCAACAATTCTACATCCCATAGTTCTACATCAGATGATAATACATTTGGTGCAACTATGCCTTCCTCTATTTGTCTAGATCCAGTATCATCCATATCATCGTCACTCCTTTGAAAATCCTCGTTCCGTTTAGGTTTGATAACGTTGCAAGTACGAGTTCACGTTAAACAGATCCATCCACCAATCGTGAGATGAGAAAGAAAGGTCGAGCTAGTTGACATAAACAACACTTTTCCAATTATGATACGAAAGATTGATCTAGGACAAGTCTAGATTTAGGCTTTGCTGTTGAACGACAACTAGCGCCAGCCAGATAAAACTCCCTTGTAGAGCCATCTCTAGCCTAAGTACACTAGTGGTTTTTAATTTTAGTTTTCTATTTTTAATTACAAAATAAACTGACTTTTATAATAATAATCATCACTCAATCACTCATTTTTCATTTGATTCTCATTCTATCAATCAAGCACTCTCTAAAGAACATAGTTTTGTTACTGCTCCTCCCCCCTGCCCGGCCTGCTCAACGACGTCCCACTCGTAGGGGTACAAGCTGCCATTTCCCCTGTCCCTATAGTAGCTCCAATTGCCATTTCCACTGTCCACGTGGTAGTCGCAGTAGCCATTTCCATAGTGCACAGGGTAGCCGTAGCCTCACTGGCCATTTCCCATGTCTAAACAGTAGCCGCAGTTGCCATTTGACATTGACACAGAACTGCTTGGAACCGCTGTGCCTTCAAGGCCACAACCATTTGTATTGTTTCCGCCAAGACCACCCGAATGTGATTCGGAAGGCTGCCCCCCTACTTGGACCCCCACTGACATTAAAACTTTATTCAAGTCCTTTTGAACGTGTAGACCTTGCTGCTGTTGTTGAATGTTTGGACAATCTTCCACCTTCCCTATGTGTTGGCGCTCATTCTCGTTTCCCGCCTTTGCGTTTATTCTTTTATTATTTTGTTTTT
>JANKYF010026331.1:0-16824 GCA_029829435.1 Erythroxylum hondense | reverse complement strand
CAAATTAGACATGCACCCAAAATCTTAACCATCCAAATTACCAATATGCCCTTCATACTGGTAACGGGATGTTACATCCATGCTCTTCATTGCACAAGATTTAGTAACCACAATATCTGATTTTGTGCTATTCTTTTTTTTTTAATTTTTCTGTTTAAGAAACAGATATGTACACTAGTTTTACCAAGATAGTATTCATTTGTACACTCATATTCCTTCAATACTTCTATTCATTGTCTCAGTCTCATATAAAATTCTTTCAAACTCAATAAGTACCTCAAACTTTATTGATTTGTCTAGAAAATCTGAAATGTTTCACTATACATATAGTGTCTCCAAGCTTACCAAGCGGTGGCTATTTCAACAAATTTCAAATCATGTATCAAACATTCAACTCATGAGACTCTACTTGTCTCTATGCATACCAAATTAGTTTATTATGTTGCAACAGAGTGCATCCTTATTTCTGATGCAAAATATCTTTATATAATACAAAATCTCCAAATTCGTTACTATTTGTTGTGATCGAGTGCCTTTCAGGTACAGATACAGATACTAGCCATTAGGCTCAGTCAGAAATAGAAATCACAGGAATATTGAGCTTAAAGCTCTTTTAGACTGGCTACTTTGATCACAACACCTTTATCAGAACATGTCTTATATGAAATGCATCATATAACAAAATATGCTACGTATAGCTTTCACTTTAATGCTACTATCTCCAGTGGTCCTGTTCTTCATCAACTATAAAGTACAATAATACTCATTAATCAAACATTCATTAATAATCGTTCAAAATTCCGTAACCTAAGCATCTGTTGTGTATAAAAGCAATGAATAAAATAGATAAAGGCCACCTACATTAAAAAGAAGGTTGATTTAATCAAGCAACATGCTTGAGTAAATAGACAAAAACTATGTTTGTTATGTAACCTTTTGTAGTTAATAAACCAAGCAGTTTCAATTTTTATTCTTCGGTTATGAAAAGAAGAGAGAATGATAACACGTGCGTACAACTCTTCATTTGTCATTAACACACGCATCTCTTCATCTGTTTCGCAAGAAACATCACACAATTGGAAAAACAAGTGCATCAAAGATTAAAGTAAAATAAGTTCCAGAAACATATGAAACATTTTCCAGATTTCCAGTAACACAGAAAACTTTCAAAAACACATGCAAACATTTTACATCTTTCCAGAAGCAGATGAAACGCAGTCCACATTTCCAGAATCACATGCAACCATTTTACATCTAATCCAGAAATATATAATGCAAGCTTTAATAATAGTCCACATAAAAGATTAAACAAGTCCTACCATATCTAGAAATACTTTCGTATGAACAAGAAGAACATAATTTTCCAAAAAATTATTGAATCACGTAGAACATGAATGCAACTTAAATGCTAGTAGCAAAAACACTTATCCATGCAAACGTGTAGAACCATTTCATAACACACCACAAAAACAAAAAAATTCTAAAAATCACATTTCCAGATCTCTAATAAAAACAATTTTAACATAAAATATGTAACTTTTGCATATTAAAACCAAATCAAAATTTGATCAAGTTTATGAATCGAAATTAAAACTATTAAAGGTGGCTCTGATATCATTGTTGCAAAAAATGCAAGATCAGATCTTAGCACAGCATAAATAATATAATTTTTCCATAGAATCAACTTTAACAGAATTTAATTAGAAATATAAAATAAGAAATTGTCAAAGCTCTATTAACTTGTTTCGATTTTGTGTTACAATTTTCTGTTTCTTTGAATCAGTCAATCTATGAGTTGTTCAATCATCCTATAATTGATACTCGACTATCTCCATATAATTCATACTATATCCAATTAATACCAAATTGAACTATTCCAAGAATAGAATTTAAGTAGCATCAAAACATAGTAATTCCTACATGAGATAACTTTGGTAATCTCAAGTCTAAGGACCAATTATACAACCATCATAATGAGATAATCTACAGACACACAAGTAATGCTCCATTCATGATTTTCATAATTGAGTCAGTTCAGTGAACTTATTCTCTAATAAGCACTCACATGTTTGTTTAAGTATGTCCACACTTTAATCTATGAGATCGATTACTTTCTTCATAAGAAAGAAACAAATATGTGCTAGTCTAACCATTTCATCAATACCCCATCTTGATGAAACTATGACTAGGAACATTTAAGAATAATACAAAATGCAATTTGAATCTCATAATTATAATCACATTATAATTTCTAATTGCATAATAATAGACGGCTATTAATCTTCTTCGGAGCAGCCATTGCTCTTGCCTCCACTGACCTGCTGCTCACGATCATGAGTATTATCAGGAGCAGGGTTCACTTATCTAGTTGCACTTTGACCCTCCATTATTTATATGAATGCTCTATCTCTGGTTGTATCTGGACTGAAATTCCACTATGGAGCTAGCGAGTTGAGAGGAAAATAGAGTTATAGAAGTTGTTAATATACATGTAAATTATCGAGTAAAAATTTACAGACCGTCCTTCGTGTTGATTGACAGCCATGAAAAAAGCTAGCATAAGTCCTAGTTATAGGAACCAGGTCCGCCGGGATCACTCCTCCGTGTGGGACTCGATGCTGAGGGTGATCTAACGCAAAGGACCCAGCGGTATCTACGGCTGAAGTGTTGAAGAGAAGCCATTTTTGGTTGGATATACCCTAGTTCAGTCAACAGGAGGCGACTATCAACTTTCTTCGAAGTAACCATGACTTTTGCCTCCGATGCTCTGCTCACTAAAATCATGAACACAATCATGAGGACAACCCCAACAAGTCGCTTTGCTCTTTGATTTTCCATGGAAGTGGCTAGCTATCGAGGAAAGGAAAAGGATTGACAGAGATGTCACAAGGGGCTCTGCTTTGTCCTTTGAATTTTTTTTTTACAAGGAAAAAAGTACACACTATTACACAAAAGTTAGCATAACTGTGCGGTACATAGCGCCATGTTGGTCCCTTTGGAGGAGCTCAAAGACTGGCAAAGGAGGCTCCGTGAGAAAATTTATGCCTGGGCTCATCTTGACTGCTATGATTGTCAGCGTATCCGTGCACTGGTTACCTTTCCGGTTGACGTGTTGGATTAGCACCTCCCACTCGCGTTGTAGTAAACTGTGGGTTGTCTTTTGAATTTTTAAATATTCGTGTATTTGACTATTGATTTTAAAATATTCTACATAATATATATTGGATAATACACAATTAGAAACGATCGAATTAAAGAGGTATTTTTACACTTGAAGTGACTTTTGGTTCATAAAAAAAGATAGGCTTTTTTACACATGTAAGTATCTAACTAATTTCCACTTTATCTTAAGAATTATCAGGTTTAATCTTGGAACAAATAATTAAGGCACCCAATGGCCTAAGAGTCTTCAGTTCTTTTTATATAGCAATAGGTTAAGTTGGAGCTTGAAAGAGGGAAGGAAACGTATCTTTCCATGTGACAACCTTAAAGTCAAAGACTTGACGAGGGAGTAAGTTTTCTAATATAATCATATCAAAACTAAAGAAGCTTAAGCTGTAATTGTATATGGGAATCAAGTTCAAGGGGACTAGGAGGCTGCGAACATTCACTACTCCACATGTTTCCTCCTTCCATTTATAAGATGCTCCGTTTCCAAGAGTTAGGGATTACAATGAATTAAATTAGACTGCGGCATTTGATGTTATTTTAGTCTTTAAATTTTAAATTCATAAATTAAAATTATGTCATTTAAATTATAGATAGAATTAGAAAAATTTTAGATCGGTCTTATAAAATTTAGAAATTGAAGAGGAAAAACAAAAGATTTAGGTTTGCTCGAACTCAGAAATTGGACTTTTACATTCATTTAAGTAAGTTTAAATTTTGAATAAGCTTAATCTCAAACCTGCTGCTTTTTAATTACAAACATTAAAGGTAAGAAATTACTTCATTCCAATTAAGTAGTTTGATAAGAAAATATATAATTAGCAGGTTTGACAAAGGGAATCTCATTCCCACTCCATTTTCATCATAGGAAACTGAATTGGTAAGAAAGGCCAGCAAACAACAATAGCACATAACCCTAATTATGGGAGCTGTAAGGACGTTATGGCTTTGTACTTTTATTGTTTAGTGTTGACGGTGTTAGTGATATATCATCTGTTGCTATTAATAAGTTCTTACCTTATTTTATTAAACTTTTTTTACACATTTATGTAAAGTTTATATAAATGTGTTGAAAAAATTAAGTAACATAGTGTTGAAACACCCTGACTGAAACAGGGTGCTCCAATCCTAATGGCAGGGCCTTAACCAGTTTTAGTTTGGAATATATACCCTAGTTCTGGCAGAATCTTCTTCGTAGTAGCACTGATCTTGCCTCCACTGACCTGCTGCTCACGATCATTAGTATTATCAGGAGCAGAGTCACATATATCTAGTTGCACTTTGACTCTCCATTACTTATATGGATCGAATGCTCTATCTCTGGTCGTATCTGGACTAAAATTCCAATATGGAGGTAGCGAGTTGAGAGGAAATTAGAAGTAAGGTGTTGTGTCTTATGGTTCTTGTTAGGTGTTTCACGTCAAAGACTAATAATAGTCCAAGATTGAACAAGTCATCGGAATTTTTACGTAGTAAACATGTAATGCAGCTTCCTTCATGCATAGAAGGAAACTAAATCTACAAAATGAAGTAGAAAACTACAACCAAGAAATAATGAAACCTTCCACCTAAGGGCATCCTTAGAAAAACCAGAAAAGGTAAAAACATTAGCCGGACACACGCACAAATACAGACTGAAATATTACAACAGTTGAGCAACCAAAACCAAAAATCTCATGGTAAAGACTTAACTGCCTTAAAACTCGTAACTGGGCTCTCCAATTCTGCTGAAAGATAGTATCTCCATTGCATTAGAAACATCAATTTTAGGTACATATCTACAACTTTATTTTATAAGAAAGACCAACGAAAAATGAGAGCTAGCATATGATCCCTAATCATGGGAACTTTATGGTTATGGGTGTATAGGGTTTGGTGCTGATGGTGATATTGGCAACACCCTAGTCCCGCACAGGTTTTTTTTGTTACATACATAAGATAGCCGTAGAAAACGGTTACCGGCCATCTTTTCTCGAGTAGCCATTGCTCTTGCCTCCACTGACCTACTGCCTGCCATCACGAGTATTATGAGAATCACAGCCACATATCTTTGATTTTCCATCTGATATATGTATATGTATACTCTATCTCTGGTTGTCCTTGGACTGATGTTCCAATATGGAGATACCAAGTTGAGAGAAAAGTAGAGTTATAGAAGTAAGGCGTTGTGTTTTATGGTTCTTGTAAGGTGCTCTTTATATATGCATAAAGGAGCGTATACTACGAAACTTTCATGCTTGTCCAAGGTGGAATCATATATACCTGCTCTTTGCGCCTGACTTTGACGTCAAAGACTAATAACAGTCCAAGACTGAACAAGTCATCGGAATTTTTACGTGGTATACACGTAAATGACATAATCTAAATTTCATTTGTTTGTACAGCTAAATAGTTCATCGAAACAAAAGCTTACATTCTCTCATTTGCATACTTAACGTTCTATTAAACAAGATCCTATGGTATAAAAAATTGGAAAATTTTCATCTCTAAATTTAGAAGTCATAATAGACGAACTAATTCTGTAGATTTTCATAAAAATAGAAATAATTAGCTCTAAATTTACGAATCAATAATTAACATTAATATATATTTACAAAACAATTATTATTTTGGAGAAACATAATAATCATTTTCTTAAGTTTTTCTTACATAGAAATATATTCTTATTCTTATAATTTTTCTAATAAAAACTAGCATGTGAATAGATGATAACTCCGTTACTTTTAGTCCTAAATTTAATGTGAAACCAATCTTGAAAGCCTTACCATTTTTCCTAATTTTGGACTCATTTACGGATACTTTGTCAAGGCATTTATTATCAATTTGGAAGTGTTCAAATTTCTTAAAGTAAAAGACAACTAATTTTAGAGCTCCTGTTATGATATTAATTTATCACATAATATATCAAATCAAAAATAAAAAATATAATTAATAGTTGTCTAATATTATGGGGAAGGACAAAATTGTCCAACAAATGTATCACATAATATAAGATTTTTAAATAATATTTTTAAAATAATATTTCAAAATTTTAAAGATGTGATTTAATGAATAACTTATTTTGGGGATAATGACTATCCAAGGTATCATATTTTTTTGGAGATATGACTTGATAATTGCAGCTGGATTATTGGTGTGATTAAACAACAATTCTTGTTTGACTTGGATTAAGATCCAATTTTGAAAAAGACATAGGTGTGCATTATGTGACTATTGGGTGTGCTGAATGAAGTACTCGATTAAGAAAAGACTTCTTGGTGAAGAGGTTATCTAGCTTACGTATGTGTCTATGCTGGTCTTTCATGGTGGTTCTTTTTTGATTACTATTGAAAAATACATCATTAAACTATGTGGAGATGATTATCGTATAGGTTGGGTGTTGATTGAGTTATGTGTGTGACCTTGCTTCTAAACTCCATATGTGCGTTACTTTGTGATTATCTTGGTTGGGTGTTGATTGGAGTTGTGTGAGTGACCTCTTTTATGGACTCCATGTGCGTGACTTGGTCCTTGCCTAGTTGTTTCTGTGGATTACGGTATGGATTATATTACATCAAAAGGAAGCGGCAAATTGGGCATGGGTGACTTCTGGTGTTCGTAACTTCTTTCTTGCATCGTTCTTGGTTGGTAGCATAATCTTTATGATTATTGCTACTGTGTTGAGCGTTGGTCTTTTCCGGATTATGCGGCTATGCTTCACTGCTATATATGTTTTGGCTGTCCTTTGTCTATGGTGATGGATTATTATTTTTATGGTAAACGTGTGTGAACAACTGGCTAACTCAAGTCTGTTTTCTTTGAGGGTAGTTTTCAGTAATTTTGTGGTTGTCGTTTTCAATGTTGGTATGTGAAAATTCTAGAAGTTTTCATAATTTTGTAGCTACTTTCCTTGTTGTTCATTTGGTGTGAAGAACTTCAGCAGTTGTAGTGGTTGTTATAGCCCTTTGTGTATGACATTTCGGTGAAGAAACGTTTATTGATTTGAGACATTTTGCGGCAGTTATGTATGCAATTTTTGGTGACTATATTCAAGCCTCCCAATAGATCTTTAGATAGACAACTTCTCGTTCCTTCATTGATGAAGCGACATATTTAGGGGAGTTGCTTTTATCTCAAGTATTTTTGTTTTCGTTGCATTTTGTTTAATCACTTGAAGTATTTCTTTTGTTTCGTTATTATTAAACATTGTTTGAGAAAATCCTCTGTTGAGGTTAGTATGAAGTGGTCGTACTATTGGGTGTGAAATGCTTTCACGAGTAGTGAGGATGAGGAAAAGTGTCAAGAGTTGAATGATATTAGCTCAGTAAAGCCTTGTATAAAACTATTATCGTTAGTGAAAGTATTAAGCTAAGTTAGGGCCCCGCAACTATAAGCAAACAAATATTGACGTTGATTTATATTTGTGTGTTTAATTTTTCTGATTTTTGATTTTGTTAGAAACGACTGCGGCAAATTTGTGAAACCTTTACTACCCTTTGGTTTTTTCATTTATTTATAACGTAGGAAACTGATTTGATAAGAAAGACTAAAAAAAAAAAAAAAAAAATAGCACATAACCCTAATTACAAAAACTAAATCAAGTTTATGGCTATGGAATTTAGTTTGGTCCCAACCATGTCTATTTATATTGTTTGGTACTGATGGTGCTCGCATGGGCATGGTCTCAACTAGTTTTGGTTTGGTATATCCAAGTTCTCTTAGAAATAAACAACTATTAATCTTCTTCGGAGCAGCCATTGCTCTTGCCTCCACTGACCTGCTACTCACGATCATGAGTATTATCAGAAGCAGGGTTCACGTATCTAGTTTTTAACATTCCGTTACCTATGTTAGGGCTAGACTAGTACATTATGAGGAATTTCTATGTAATTAGGAAAATGTACAGAGAAGAGCATCTCCAATAGAGGTCAAATTTGGTTGCTCCATATAGAGAAGAGCATCTTCTTTTAGGTTCTCCAACTTCCTTTCCTCTCAGCTAGATTTTCTTCAATTAGTGGAGGAAGCTTTGTCCTCTCAAATTCAAGGGTCCCTTATGTTTTGTGTTGTATTCAAACTAAAGATTGTTAAAAATGCCCTCAAAGCTCTTAATTCAGGACAGATTGGAGAAGTTAATGCTAGATTTAGGAAATGTCAAGAAAGTCTTAATGTCATTCAAGATCAATTGAGGCATTTGCCTAAGTCGAATGTGTTACTTGCTAAAGAAACAGAGGCCATCAATGACCTAATTAGAGCCTTAAATGATTAAGAGTCTTTCTTTAAACAAACATCCAGGATTAAGTGGTCAAAGGAAGGAGATAGGGACACCAGGTTTTTCCATAACTCACTCATAGCCAACAGAAACTAAAACACTATCAATTCTCTAGAAGTGGGTAATGGGAGAAGGGTAATAGGTCATGAAGAGATAAAAGATCAGTTTGTTGAATTCTTTCAAAGTTCTATTGGTAGTAGAAAATCCCTTCATTCTTCAAAGGAGTTTGTGGATTAACTTTTTACTCAAGCCTTATCTAAAAACATTTCAAACTCCCTTATAGCTAAAGTTTTAGCTCAAGAGATTGGAGAGGTGTTCAACTCTTTCAACCCTAATAAAGCTCCTGGCCCGGATGGGTTGGGGATATTACTAGGGTCATCCAAGATTTTTTTCAGCATGGAAAACTCCTCAAAGAGCTTAATTCCACCTTTATTACTCTAATTCCTTAAAAACCTCACCCATCCATAGTGGTAGATTATAGACCTATCTCTTGTTGTGACATGTTGTATGTTGTGGTCTAAACAAAATAATATAAATTAAATTCTATCTAGACCAATTAGAGGCAAGCGCACCCCGTCGACAAATAATATAAATCGGTAAGAACCGGATATCGTACTCAAGGGAAAAAAATTTTAACACGTAAGACAATTAAATTAAACGATAAAAAATTACTCAGTCGATCTAGAATTGATTGATTTGAAAATAAAATAAAATAAATTAAGAAAATTAAGAAAATATATATAAAAATGCAAGGTATGAATTAAAACGACTAGATTTAATAAAATGACAAAAATCGGTTAAGGTATTAGATTTCAATTGGATTAGACACTAAAAATAAAATTGTAACGGTGGATTGATTTAGGAAATACTTCACTCAAGCAAGTCAAACCCAATGTTCATGGTGTTCCCTTCTCTTCTAAATCCGAGTCACTACTTGGTCCATAGATAATTCGGAATAAAAGGCAGTAAATACAAGAAGCCTAAAATTAAGTTCGTTAATTCTAGGTATCCTCACACAAGATCCTACCCAGTGTTTGGTTGCCGTCTGCGGACGCGAAGACAGAGGACAAGGACATATAAATTTTGTCCGTAGAGGTGTTTGGTTGCGGTGTCGTCCTTAACCCTTCTGTCTTCAATGGACATTGGACCAAAAATTTAGTCCCATCTCAAACTGTGGTACAGAGACTAATGTCCTAAGGACAAGAAGGTGAAATGCCCGAAATACCCTGAATTAAACTCCAAAACCCTATCGTTTTGGAATGGGAAATGAAACTGAAGTCGCGCAGCTCTCCGTCCTTCTTCACCGCGCTTCACAGATGCTTTTTGAAACAAAAACAAATTAAACAATCTGACTCTAATCTATCAAATTATCATTCTTCTTTTCCTTTCTTTGCGTAACTCACCTTCCCTTACCTCGGAGTGTTGTGAGTGACCATAAATTGAAGCTTTCATGAATGCATGACCCACAAGCTTTTTAGCGAAACAATACAACACAAGGTTTCCACTGATTTATTTATGTTCATTGAACCTTGCAATCAATCACCTACTCTACAACTTTCAGCTCCATACATGGCGGATTCTACTTCTCCTTGTAACCCAGATTGCGGTACGCAACTCTTTTCTCTTCATTTAGATATATATATATTTTGCTTTTTCCATTTAATCTCTTCCTGTGTGTACAATTGTAGATAATCTGACCTGTAAAGAGGATCGATATTCAGAAGAAACTATTGTACCCAAATTCAGTGATCCATTCTTAGATGGTAAACTTAACCTTATCATAGCACTAATTTGTTTTGAGGTTTTGGAACTGAATTGAACTGAATTGTGAATCCAATTCTAGATCGGTCAATGCTGGGGTTTTCTTTAACGTCTCCTGATCTGGTTTTATGTGCCGGTTCACCTGATATAGTGGCCAACAGCCACGCGGGTTCTCAATTATTATGTCCAAACAATTGCTCTGTTGAGCTCTCTCTAGACAACGGCATTGATGGGTCTCCTGAAATCCAAGAGACTCGTAAGAGCCCATCCGTGAAGTTTGCTACAATTTGCCAAACATTCAGCAAAAGCTTGTCCCCCGAATCTTCTTTTGAGCTCCTTACCCCGTCAGAGAAATTATGCCAAGAAGATTCACATCCCGTTATTGATATCAATCCACAACCAACTGATTTTACCGGTAAGTTCAGTTCTCCTTCTTGTTTCCCTGTTAAAGATTGAGTTCAAGATTAGGAGCCAAAGAAAAAAAAAAGAGGAATTGACATAATTTCAATTTTCTAGAATCAGATCCTCAAGAAGGGACTCAATTTCTGTGGACGTCTCAAATGAAAGAATGCAAGTCGACAACAGTAATAACTACTTATCCTAGTAGTATAGTCATTTGGTCTACCTGGTTTAGCAGATAACTTTTTTCTTGAATAAGGGATATACATTCTCCTGAATGGTAGGATAATGGTGAGTGCCAAGGTGGAGGAGATTATGAGAAGTTACTAAGAGAGTATGAATGTCAGGGAAGAAAACTGGCAGAGGTGAAGAAGGCAATGGAAGAGCTAAGGAGTGAGAATTTAAGTAAGAATAAGGAATGCCAAGAGGCTATGAGGTCCTTGAAGGCTCTTCAAAATGAGCTAATGCGCAAGTCTATGCATGTTGGATCTTTGGGTATGAAAACTTCTGCTTCTCTCTTCAGACAATCATTTGAATTATCCTGAAAATGATGGACCATGTTTACTTTCTGTTCTAGCATATGCTATTGAGGGTCAAGTGAAGGAAAAGAGCAAGTGGTTCTCATCATTGAGAGACTTGACAAGAAAATTGAAGGTGATCAAGCTGTTGTTTATTGAAATTTCTTTCTCATAAACAACTAACATGACTGCATTAGTTTGATTATTCTTTCTTTTACAGATCATGAAAATGGATCATGTTAAGCTATTAGAAGACACACTAGCATACAAGAAATGCGTTGCTGATATGCCTGGAATAATGGCTACAATTGAGTCCACAAGTATGTTAATCTGACATCTTCTATGTATTAAAAATGGTTTCCTGATATAAAAATAGTTGCATTTCTCTTTTACTGTTTCAATTGCTTGTTTATTTTCTGATAGTGAAGCAGCAACAGAACTTGCATGAAGATCTCAAAACTCAATTCATTGAAGGGGTCCAGGAACGAAGGGAACTTTATAACAAGGTTCTAGAGTTGAAAGGTAGCTGCATGTTTACTTTGAAATTCCACTGGTTTGCCGATAGTTTACTGAGCAACAGTGGTTACTTTTCAGGAAATATAAGGGTGTTCTGCCGATGTAGGCCTCTAAATGCAGAAGAAGTTGTTGCAGGAGCTTCTGTGGTTATTGATTTTGATTCCGCAAAAGATGGTGAACTCACAGTTTTATCCAACGGATTTCTTCGAAGGACCTTCAAGTTTGATGCTGTTTTCAGTCCCCAGTCAGACCAAGGTCTCATACATTATAAATTGATGTAGTCCATCTAAAATTTTAAGTATAATCTCCATCCCTTCCAATTGTCAATAACAATATGTCCTTTACGTCTCTTAGCTGATGTTTTCCAAGATACTGCTCCATTTGCAACATCAGTTTTGGATGGGTACAATGTATGCATATTTGCTTATGGTCAGACTGGAACTGGTAAAACTTTTACAATGGAGGGTACGGAAGAAGCACGTGGAGTAAATTTTAGGACTCTTGACCAGATCTTCCGCTTAATTAAGGAGAGAGAGAACTTATTCCAATTTGATCTACGTGTGAGTGTTCTAGAGGTCTATAATGAACAAATTCGAGATTTACTTGCTTCAGGCTCTCAGTCAGGAGTGTCTGGAAAAAGGTATTGCAGTTCTGGCTCTTATTTCGGTTCCATTTGTGCATTGCCCGTATTTTTAAGGATAGTTTTGTTTATACTTATGTTTTAGCAATATATCTGTGATGTATGTTGTAGGCTGGAAATAAGACATGCGGGTGAAGGATTTCATCATGTCCCTGGGCTAGTTGAAGCCCGTGTGAACAATATGAGTGAGGTCTGGGAAGTTCTACAAACTGGGAGTGAAGCAAGGGCTGTTGGCCCAACAAATGCTAATGAGCGCAGTAGCCGATCTCACTGGTCTGTTCGGGCTTCAAGTCTATTTTCAATATCATTATGCAGCCGGTATGCTTAATTTTCATCAAGTGCTAGAGTATAATTCATTCTTGATGCAGCATACATTGCGTGACAGTCAAGGGAAAGAATTTGTTGAATGGAGAATGCACAAAAAGCAAGTTGTGGCTGGTAGACCTAGCAGGAAGTGAGCGAGTAGCCAAGACAGAAGTTCAGGGAGATAGACTCAAGGAAACACAAAATATCAATAAATCTTTATCTGCACTTGGTGACGTGATATCCGCTCTGGCAAATAAAAGCCCTCACATCCCATTCAGGTTATAGCATTGCGTGGTATTTCTTTATTTTGTAGAATCTAACTTTATTTCTGCTTTCAGTTTCAAGTTAACATATTGGTTTGCTTATCATGCAGGAACTCCAAGCTTACCCACTTACTTCAAGATTCATTAGGTACTCTTCCCCTCGGAATTTCAAAATATTGGAGAAAACACATCTGTGGAACTGGAACAAATATCCTAACTCTCAGTCACAGTCAATATCAAGTTTACTTTCTCAAGAACCATAAGATAATTTTTATTCACAGCCCATGTTAAGGACGCAGAGTATAGACCTAACTGTTTAACTTCTATTTGCCAGGAGGAGACTCAAAGACGCTCATGTTTGTACAAATCAGTCCTAATGAGAACGACCTTGGGGAGACTTTATGTTCTCTAAACTTCGCGAGCAGAGTCAGGGGAATAGAGTTGGGCCCTGCGAAGAGGCAATTGGAGAATTCTGAGATGCTGAAATACAAACAATTGGTACAACTGATTTAGTATTAGCGACGCTCTTTTTCCCTACAAGTTCATTATCTCTCTGAGATGACTGTTCCAAATGTTTGTTGAACTAATGTGTTCTTCTCACTCTTAAGGCTGAAAAATCGAAGCAGGACCTGAAGAACAAAGATTTGCAAATTAAGAAAATGGAGGAAACAATCCACGGATTGGAATTGAAGCTAAAAGAAAAAGACTTCAAAAATAGGGGTTTTCTTGAAAAGGTGATCAGACAACTGTGGATAACAATAATCATCGAATTAGCTGATAAAAGTTATTCGTTTGCTTACTTATCCGTCACAGGTCTGAACTATGGATTTTTTTCCACTACTTTTTGCAGCTAAAGGAGCTAGAGTCACAACTGCTAATTGAAAGGAAGTTAGCTCGTCAGCATGTGGACACAAAGATAGCTCAACAGCTACAACAAAATCAACAAATGAAAGAGCACAAAGATGAGCAAAACAATGCACAATCACGGCTACCATTCTCGAATAGGCTATTAGGAAATACCAAAAATGGCAATGAGCTCATGGTTAGTATCTTGAGCAAAGAATATATGAACTTCAGTCAGCAACAACTGATGGAGAACAACACTTTGAAGCCACCCGACATTGATGGAACACTCATTTACATTGATCATCCAGAAAAGGAAAACAAACCTCGAATGGCTGAACTACCAGAGAGGACAGGCAGAGCCTCAATTTGTGCTACAGTGAAAAGGGTCCCAATAACCCCAGCTCCAAGACGTAACTCCTTGATTCCCCTAGCAACTGTACCAAATTCACTACGATCAACGCCAGTTTGCCCAGCCCACATAAAGGAAGATATGGAATCTGAAAATGAATGCAAGCTAGAGGAGGTAGTTTGCAACAGTCCTAAAGGAGTCGACAAAGGCACCAAGAAGCTAGGAACAATATTGAGACGAAGCCTTCAAAAGAAAACCCAGATCAAGCCCTCAATGCAACATCTGAGAAAAGGTGGCATAAGTGTTGGGATGGAGAAAGTTAGAGTTTCAATTGGAAGTAGAGGTAGGATGGCAAACAGAATTCTCTTAGGAAGTAAAAGAGTGGCATCCAAGGATACAAGGCAGATGCATAACCAAAAGGAAAAGGAAAGGGGATGGAATATTGGGACTATAGGAAAGGCGACGACTTAGTTGCAAGACAGTGTGTTATAACCGGCATTTAATGAGCTTGTTTGTTGTTAATGCTGCCATATTAGGACCGTAGAAAAGCGATGGGAGACTTCTGAAAGTGTATTCTTGTTATGCCTAATTATCTCTCTGTATTCATTGACCCGCTTTCTTAACGGGTCTGCTATCGCAAAAACACTTATCTGTTTTCCTCACGACATAATTGTCAGCTTTATCCTAAGAGCAAAAACACTAGTCTATTTTCTTGTATGAGATTGCTTTTCCTTGTCATACTGGGAGGGACAAGAAGATCGAATGCTTAACCTCCAACGCATCTTTGGTACTGTTATTGCAAATTACAAGATTGGCGTTATTTGTGAAACAGTATTAGAACAAAAAAATTCACCTTAATTTTTCGAAGTTACCGTTGATCAATTAACAGCAAGTGAACAATTTGCAATAATAAATTTGATGATGAAGAAACAGCAGTTGACTTTAGTGCGTACTTTGGGCTGCACAAGTGGGATTTTCCCACCGGTCAAACTACTGTTTAGATGCGGCACATATGTATTATGAAAAGGGGGACATAAGAATGTTGGAAAATGATTGCCAAACAATTTAAGTATTTAGCCTAACCACATGTTGATGAATTGGGAAAATAATTTTACCACACAAAGTCTTAAATAAGTATAAGCTCAGCTAACATCTGATTGATCTGTTGATTAATCTTGAACACACTGATGACAATTTCTTATTGATAGATTTACAAATAACACAAAGAAAGTTTTAACTCCCTTCCTGTCTATCTGGTATCTAAGGATTACGACTTAGGTTTTTGTGCTTACTTGAGCAAGCCAGCTAATTGGGATCACATCCTCTGTTACTTTTTTTCAGTTCCAAGTGTGATGCCCCTTTACTCTATGGTACATACCGGGATGTCCAGAGGATATTCCAGTATGTAACCTATGATAATGACGTGTTATGTTCAATCATAACATTCACTTAATATGAGATCATCTATCTTTATCCTCTTATAAAACATCATAAAGAAGGTCACAATATTTTAAAACCAAATTTTCCTTATTTCATTTCATAAAAATCGAATATGTACAATGTATCTTTCAACATCTATACCAATACAACATCATTGCCTAATACAAAAATGTGCTATATGAAAGAGGAAATACACAAAATATATCTAATTTGTCCATATCCAGCTGACCGACCTTTGAGTCATTCCTTCCTGTCCCTAAAAGCAAAAGTCTACAATGCTTGTAGCATACCCTCAGTAGTTAATATTGTCTCTCAGTCTTGAAAAGTCAATGTTGCAATTTTGATAAGTTTTGCGAACTCAATGAGATAATCATCATTAATGGTTCGCTCAATTCATGTATCACATTAATACATATAACATAAATTTCACAAATTTGCATAATTCATCACATATCTCATTCTCACTCAAGAGCATAATTTCATTCAATCCAACATGCTTAATAAAATACATATGACATGCTTATGTGACTCATTTCTGATTGTTACGTTGTTGTGACCGAGTGCCTAAACTATCTCGTATCTATTATGGATATAAGGCTCATTTATATTGTCCCTTATCCGTTAGAGATACAGGGCTCAGTTAACATAATGAGCCTTTGGCTCTTAATCACATTCGGAGCTTTAAGCTCGTTTTCAGCGGCTACTCAAGTCACAACTCTCATTATCTGATCATGCATTCATGTATGGATTGCATATCTCATAATCAATCACGTCATGAACCATTTAGTCCATCACATTCACATACAAGTAGCACTTTAATATCTCATTCACATAATACAATCATCGGATCTTCTGTCCAGAAGTCAACACAACCAAATCACATTCATTCAATAATTCAAACGAAATAAAAACAAACAATCAATCGAGAGAAACCGTCTAGGTTACTCACAGTTTACTCCAGAAGCTATTGCCTCAAAGTTTGGGCAATGTCTAGATGATGACGCTTTATATGTTCCTCTATATTATGCAAAACATACATATATCACAATTTTGCATAATTATATAAGTGTCTATTAATGCACACATATGTATATTAAATATGTACAATGCATATTCAAATGACATTCCCGGGTATATGTCCTTAACACATGTCTCATAACTAATTATCAAGATCTTTGAGTCATTCCTTGTATGAAAATCCCGGTGTGTGCATCACATGTACACGGTGCGGAAAACAAATTTTTTTTGTTCCGGGACCTTCTCGAAAGTTAGGATCCATGTGTCTATATAACAATGTCAAACCATAACGACCAAAAGAGACCGTCTCTAACGGTATCCACGCAGAGATCGGAGAACCTAACCGGGGCAAA
>JANKYF010026089.1:0-16847 GCA_029829435.1 Erythroxylum hondense | reverse complement strand
ACTATTCATGTTATGTATATGTCTATTTTCTACATGATAAATCTCATGTTATAAATAACTTGGAGGTTTATACTAATGAGGTTAAAGGGCAATTAGACAGAAAAGTGAAAATAATCAGGTCTAATAGATGTGGTAAATATTATGGTAAGTATGATGAAAGTTGTCAAAATCTTAATCCTTTTAGATTTGTGTGCAATATATAATATTAGGCACACCACAACAAAATGGTGTGACTAAAAGAAAAATATAACTTTGTTAGATATGGTTAGGAGTATGATGTGCAATTCATCTTTACCTACTCCTTGTGGATATATGCTTTAAATATTGCCATATACTTGATGAATATAGTTCTTAGTAAGGCAATTCCCAAGACTCCCTTTAAACTGTAGACTAGAAGGAAATTTTGTTTAAGAAACCTGTATGTTTTATTTTACAATGCAAATATTAGGCATTATAATTCATATAAAAAGAAACTCGATATAAGAACAATCAATGGTTATTTCATTGGTTATCCAAAGAAGTATAAAGGGTTTCTAGCTATACTACAAGAATTTTAGAAACTAGGAATGATAGGTTCATTGAATATGGTGAGGTTAGTGGGAGTGAAACAACATGTATTCAAGAAATAGAAGTGCAAGTCCCCATGGCTTGTTCACCTACTCAAGTTGTTACTCCACAAATTATTGAACAACCTAATAATCATGAAGAACATTAAATTAATGAACACATTGTTCATAAGAAAATTGAACATAAAGTGAATGACTTGTAGTAGACTAACCATAAAAATATCATTAAGAAGGTCTTTAAAACCAAACGTGAATCTCTTAATAACCTAGAATGTTACAACGTTAGACTAGTTACTAAAAGATTTACTCAGAAATATGGTATTGATTATGAGGAGACTTTCCCACCAATCTCTAAGAAAGATTCACTAGGAGTTATTATAGCTTTGGTGGCTGGTTGTGATTTCAAAATGCACCAAATGGTTGTGAAAATTGCCTTTTTGAATGGGGATTTAAAGGAAGCACATATATGGACCAACCACTGGAGTTTATAAAGGATGTAAAGGAACATATGGTGTGTAAATTGAAGAAGTAAATATACGGGCTTAAACAAACTTCTTAAGTTTAATGATACTATTGTTTTCTTTGGATTTAAAGAAAACACCATTAATTGATGTACATAACTGAAGATTTGTAGGAGTAAGTTTATTTTTTTACTTTGTATGTTGATGAATTCTTTCTTGTAGCTAATCATCACGGTCTACTAATTGAGGTTAAGAAATTTCTCTCTAGTCATTTTGACATAAAAGAAATAGGTGAGGCAGTATATGTGATAGGAATGAAAATATTTTGTGATAGATCATAAGGATTACTTGATTTTTCTCAAAAAGCCTATATTAGAGATATGTAAGATGGAAAAGGGTTTAGCATCAACAGTTTTTATTTAAAAAGAGGACAATCTTAGCCTAAAGCAATGTCCAGAAAGTGATTTAGAATGAAAGCAAATGGAATCAATTCCAAATGCATCAATGGTTGAGAGCCTAATGTAAGCTTAAATATGTACCAGACTAGACATAAGTTTTACAGTTGGGATGTTGGGGAGATACTAGAGTAATCCCAATATGAATCACTAGAAAGCTACAAAGAAAGCTTTAAGATATCTATACAACTAAAGAACACATGCTCACTTTTAAGAGGTTTGATTGTCTTGAAATGGTTGAATACTAAGATTAAGACTTTGCTAGCTGTGTAGATACAAGAAAATTCGCATTTGGCTACATTTATATGTTAGCTAAAGGAGACATATTGTGGAAGAGTACAAAAATAATTATTACATCCACATTAGATGCAAAGTTTATGAGATGCTTTCAGGCTATGATTCAAGCTAAATGGATGCAGAATTTTATTTTAGAGCTTGAGATTATCGATAGTATAACCAAGCCATTGAAAAATTCCTATGATAGTTTTGCATTAGTTTTCTTCTTTAAGAATGACAAGTATTTCAAAAATACTAAACACATGAAATTGAAATAATTTGTCGTTAAAGAGGAAGTTCAAAAATGTAAATGGTTGATGAAACGTATTAGCATCAATCCTATATTAGTTGATCTTTTGACAAAAGAGTTATTACCTAAAATATTTTCTGATCATATAAAGAATACAAGCATTATGTGTATTGATGAATTTTAGACAATAATGCTATGTTAGCTCTTATTATATATTTGACACCCTTTACATGTTAATGAATATATTATTTCTGAATTTTTTGTTTAATTCTGTATTTGATTGTGAAATATGTTGTTAAAAAAGAACTAAATGTTAAATCCATTATGTATTTCTCATTAATAATCATGATTAAGGAGAAGGGTATAGTGCTAAATGGAAGGGATAATATTGAATTAATAGTGTATGACTGCTGTGACCCTTGTTAGTCTTATATTTAATTATGAGAACTGATGATAATAATCTATGTGAATAATAACTATTGTACATTATGATTGTTTTATTGATCCAGTAGACTGCATAAAGTCATATGATGCAAGAAAATTAAAGAATTTAATAATTTATTAAAGGATATTTTGCTCATTATGATGGAATTTTTTTTAAAACTAATTTATGAATATCAGTATTAGATAAGGCTTAGGTTCCATCAAGTACGTTAGGGAGGAAAAAAAGGGTTGGCAAAGACACGACTTGGATAAGAGATTTGAGATGGGATGGGACTTTCTTATTGTTGCCTTTTTTCATTTTTAATAATCTCCTCGTTGAGATTGAAAGTTCGGTGCTCCCTCATGGGTCCCAACTCCCAAGTCCGAATCAGTGCTTTCGGCGGAGGCATATCATTTCAGAGCAACATCAACTGGGGTATCAGATCAGTACAAGGAATGACAATGATTGAAATGGTGAGCCCACCAAGGCACCAACCACCACTACGAGACACTAAGCTTACAATAGCCTAGCTAGAAAGTTAGCTCACCATGTCAAACAAATGCTCCTACTCACCAACCAACCAAGGCCAAAACCCCAAATGCTCCTACTCACCAACCAACCAGCGCAAAAACCCCTGTTGTCGGCCATCTCGTGAGCTGAATGCCCCTAAGCGGACTCTGAAGATTAGGACGTGACATTCAAAGCATACACTTTTGATGTCAGACAAATTGCACCTGTTATTGCAAAGATAGTAAGCTGGAATTTCATTTCCAGCATCTCCCCAATCCAAGGGAAAGGGAAAAACTAAAGTGTTCCATGTACTACAACCAATAATGTCATTGGAGCTCTTTTAAGCAACAAAGACTTGGCTTGTTTACTTGTTTTAAGCATACAACTCATCAACATTACATTCCCCAAGGAAAACTTTGATGCTGCGAGGTGAACCGCAATTACCCTCAGCTATAAGTGCTCTGTCATTGGCCGCCATGTGTGCGATAATCTTGTATATCATTTCAATCTGCAGTAAGGAGTAAAGAAAACGTTAACCGAAACAAAGACTAATTGCTTTAGGTACTTTGGCAATGATAATAATTGACATACATCTTCAGGAGCATGGCAACGGTCAGCTACGTCCTCAAGCGTCAATGGTTCCACAGGCTCCTTGCAGCTGGGAAGGAGAAAGAGCACGATGATCATAATCAGCAAGCTAACACTTGCAGTGAACCAAACATTCCAAAAATAAAAAAACCCCAAGCAGGAAATTCCATTGTTAACCTAATGTCAATGGTTCACATGAAGACATTAGCCCTTTTTTTTTTTTTTTTTTGGCAAATACACCACACAAGGATCAGAATTTGAGCCTGTATTTGTCAGTAAGTCCAGTCTCAGCACCCAGAAGAAGACTCAAATGTATCAATTGCAAGAAGCAGTTGATCCATTCTTCTAGAACTTCTCTTAAGATAGAAAATCCCTTCACAATTTCATGCTGTCTTACCATGCTCTGGTTCATGATAACGCATATTTTGGAAAATGAAAGGACATTTTTTTTCATGTTCATATATTCACTTATCTTATCTGGTCCATACTAGCAGGGCATTTCAACAAAGACTTCATTGAAGACCCTGATGGTCATTTATAGTTTTCCCCCATGCCAGAAAACAGACACAGCAGTCACAACATATACACTCACCATTACGGGATAAATCAATCTTTTGGTCCTCCAACTTGTTTCACATTTCAATTGCCCTACTTTAATTTCTTCTACTTTAGGCCTAGTAATATTCGTAAAAACAAAGCAAACCTTTCTTCGACTTGGTTACTTATTTATCATAGCAGTCCTCTCACTTTGTAATCTTTTTGTCAACTTGGTTCAAAAAAATTTAGTAATCCTTTTTTATCATACTTGTTTCCAATCCTCTGAGTACAATTTCTTATTTAAATTCTTCTATTATTTAAATATGATGATAAATTTAGTGATAAAAAAATATTAGTGAATTGTTTTACAGAGTTAACAACAAGGACTTTATTCAAACATTTTAAGTACTAAGAGGAATGAAAAGAGACAAAAAGAATTATCTCTGAACTATTAATTTCAGAATTTTACCTTGCTTCATTAAGTACTGCCAAAACCCGCTTCTGAAGAGCCAATACTTCTCCAGCCGCCTTTTTTCCAGCTTCCACACCTAAAATTATTAAGTGCAGACATAGAGACCAACACAATAAGCTATCAAAAACAGTGAGTTTATAGAACACAACTTCACTGTCAGATTTAATTTCTTCTCAAGAAAATAAATATACTAACCAGGCTGATGGTAAGCATTTATGTTGATGAGGGAGGCATATATTCCAACTGCTCGCTCATAAAGAGCAATCATAGCTCCTACACTCCTTGACGTTACTTCTTGCACAGTGACTGTTATAGACTCCCGGTCATTAGCATACAGAGCTGACCTAGTTCCCTGCATCAACTCAAATAAGTTTTGATAATGAACATGCTAAGCATTTATCAACTTTAAAAAGTGAAGTTGAACTTTCATGAGTGCTTATGAAGCTACTAGCATTCATAAAATGGTATGTTATTGTATGTCTAACCTGAAGCATGCCAAATAGGTAGTCACCAGATGTGACACCTGGTTCAAGCTCCCAATCATGGCCAGGAGGTCTATCACGAAGGACTTCAATGAATGTCACAAAGAAATTGTGAACACCATCTCTCAATTGTTGAATATAGCTATAAAATCAAATAAAGCAACGAATCAAACTTCGGCTGAGACAATGTTAACAACTTTATCAAATGGTGTTAAATGAGATAAAATAAAACTCACGCGTGTTGATCTGTGCTTCCTTTATTTCCATAAACAGTTAGTCCTTGATTAACCTGTGAAATGATATGTCTCATCATCCAAAAACACAAAGGTGCTACTAGGAATTAAAAAAAAAATTTCTCCGAACCTCAAACTGGAAGTGAATATCACAATCAATCAAGATTACATATGATTTAATGATTTTTTAAAACATTGGTTAATTTCCAAGATGCAAACATTGCATTCAGAAAATACAGTTAACATAAACAATTGTCAAATTAACAAACCAAAAAAGAAAAAAAATGAGAAGAGAAAGTTAAATAAGTCCTCTGATTGACTGTACTTACCCGATTACGATCCAGGTCAAACTCCTTTCCAAGCGATTCCATAACCAGCTGCTGCAAATATCTACTAAATAGTAACAAGCTATCCTTGTATGGAAGGACAACCATGTCCTGCAGAAAAGTGTCAAGAAAAAAAATGATTCATTTCTTCTTTTTCAACAGTCACATAATTATCACTTCTCCCTTAAATAGGGAAAAAAAGAAAATACCTTGGATCCAACCCCATCAGAAGCCCAGTACCAGCATAATGCTAGCAAAGCAGCAGGGTTGTTTTTAAGCTGAAGGAGACGAAAAGCATTACTAAGAGGCATGAAATGGCTCAATCCATAATAAAAAGCTACCAATAATAAGCATATTAGACAAAGGAGTGCACTTTTAACACTCTTCATCCTTTTCAAAGGTACAAACTTGTGCTTGGAAAGTAAATAACATTAAATCTACATCATTAACTTTGCTATATTACGAACCTCATTAGGAACCTATATTATAAAGCTTTAGTTGCTATGGGTCTACTATGAGAACCAAAATTACATTAGCTGAGAAGTAACGGACTTCAAAGTTAAACTCATATAAAGATGCTCATCATGC
Source organism: Erythroxylum hondense (assembly GCA_029829435.1). Taxonomy (NCBI): domain Eukaryota; kingdom Viridiplantae; phylum Streptophyta; class Magnoliopsida; order Malpighiales; family Erythroxylaceae; genus Erythroxylum; species Erythroxylum hondense. The sequence goes on along the minus strand of JANKYF010026089.1, from coordinate 10,679 downwards.
ATACATAAAATGAATCTCATTAGAATCAGGTTCAGATAAATCCCTATTAACTTTTACTGGGCTGCAGAAGCTAGAGAACAAGTCTCGTATTGGGAACAAAGGTCCTCAAGAAAAAAATAATAAAGAAATGCAACTAACTGGGACTCACAAGGAAGAACAATAAGTAAAAACTGCAAACTTTGAAGCAAGAATTTGTGGAATCCTCTTCAATCATAAGAAGTTACACAAATTCTGTGAAATATTTAAGACCCAACACTTACCACTGTGGACCTAGTTTCCTCATCCATCAGTGATGCACCCACAAGCATTTCTCTGATGTCAATCCCCTGGAACGCAGATCATGTAAGGCAATTTATACATGCAAAATTGAAAAAATAAGAAGAAATTATCAGCTTGGGAGTTAAGGATCATTTACCTGAAGTGCAGCAGGAAGTAAGCCAACTGCAGACATTTCTGATGTCCTACCACCCACCCAATCAAACATAGGGAATCTAGCTAACCAACCCTCAATTCTTGCTGTGTTGTCTAGCAATGAATTTTCTTGTGTTATCGCAACACCCTGCATACAGTTAACCATGAGTAAACTAAAACTAAGTGGAGCTCCAAATCAAATAATGGAGCAAAACTTAGTCGTGCACTATGTACTGAGCAAAATAAATGAATTCTCATGTCATCAGCATTTTACAAAAGACAAAGTAAAAATGCAAACGGAATTTTTGGTTAAAGTTTTTATTGTACAGAACTAGAGTCATCAATAATCAATGGTAAATCATTGTTCTGCTTATCACCACATGAAGTCAACAAAAGCATGAAAACCATGATAACACATTTGCTACATAGCTAAGAATTTCAACAATGTAGATTTATTAAAATAATGAGCAGCTGTTTCACGAAGGTTTCATCAATCCTTGTTCCAATTTAGTAACAAAAAATAAATTTTGGATTCTTAAGAGGAAAATCAATGATATCAGAACAAGAACCTGAGGTCAAAACCTGTTTTGAAAAATCCAGGCCAGCTTCACGAAAGGCCTTCTGCACTTCTAACAAACCATTTCTTGTTTCAGGGGTACCTCCACTCTGCAAGGAGATGAAATGAATTATAATTGCATGCATATACAATTACTTGCAAGAATATTAACAAAAATTGCACACACATATATGCATGAATAAATGTGCTTGCATATCTTTCAGAAACATAATTGCATTCACCTATGATCCTATCTTTCAGAAAGAAGCATGGTATAAGTAGAGAACCTTTGATATGACAATTACAAGTGTTGAAGCCAGCTCTGGGCCAAGCTGGGCAATCTGATGATCAATGCCAGCTGGATCTGTATTATCAATGAATCGTATCTGCAATAAGACAAGAAAATCATCAACCACAATATAAAGGTTTCTTAAAATGGAGGGCAGTAACTATGCAAAATAATTTTCTGAGGATAAGTGAAAGATAATGCTATGTGCTTCTGATTGGACAGATTAACTGACATTAAGAAATTAGTTAAAGAAGGGAACTGAGATTCTCACCTTCAAAGGTCAATACATGAGAGTGAGAAGGTACATTTGTAAGTAAATGACGTTCTCTACAGTAAAATATGCAATGCAGTGACCATCTTTCTTCCACAAACAAAAGAACATTTAAAAATAAAAAGCACACTAATTTCCTAAGAATATACATAATACAATGATCTCCTCATTTGAGAAAAAAAAAAGTTTACCAATCAACATGAGAAAAAAAAAAGAACTGACAATAAGAGGGAGAGAGTGTATCCGAAGGCATAGCAAAATAGTTACTCAAGCATGTATATTTTTGCTTCATGAGGGCAGAAGAACATAGAGTATAACAACTTCAGGAAAGTTCATGGAGTGATGGATTCATAATGCAGGAAAATCAGCTTGCTGGACAACCTATCGGCATTAAGAGTATAAAGCAAGATGATGCAAAAGACATATATTTCTGCTTCTAATTAGAAAAAGGCATAAAGTTTTAGTGCCAGACCTTAAGAGGAGGATTATCAGGGGCCAGAGCCTCCGCAACAAACTGTGGTCCAAGCGCTGAACCTCCGATCCCTACAGAAAGCACTGAAGTGAAGTGACCCTCTGTTGAAGACGGGGGCTTAATCTGCAAATTCCACGAGGAAAGAAGAATGAACCACTAATACTGTAAATATCCAACAGCAGGAAACAAAAGAATCAATCGAAAAGTAATCCCTAATATAAAAGGCATTCAATGAGAATACACGCACTTAGAATCTCAAACGAGAACAACTCCATGCAAAAAGCTAGCCAGCTAAGGCCTGATCCAACACGCAATGTATAATCTCCATTCCATTAGAAGACCAGTGGATATTATTTAAATATGGTAATTTGACATAGAATTCCTATTGGAAAAGCATTTCCCACCAACCAGCATTAAACTTACTACAAAACAAGGTAGTAAGAAAAATCAATAACCCATAATCAACATCAATCAGGCTAAGCATTACAACCCAAATACCGATCACTAAACTAATAAGAATGGAAGAAGTAGAACAAGAAACCCATTTCCTTACAACAAAAACTGACCTTACCACTGACGACTTGATTAGCAAAATCACAAACAGTATCAAGCGTCTTATCGATCTGCGTCTTCAAGAAAGAATTAGGAGCCAAACTCGAGTTCCTCAACCAGTAATGACCCACCATCCGACCTTCATCGGGATTGGCGATCGCTCCCTTTTCAAGCTCGTCCATGGCTTTAAATGCCTTTTGAAATCTGGGCTCCATCTCCGCCACGAACTCATCGGTGAACCCAATTCGACTGACGTCCAAGTAAAGCCCCAGCTCTTTATGTTGGTACAACCAGTCAACATATCTTCTCCACAGCACGCTGGAGTCTTTCTCCAATCGTCGTTTCTCATTTACCGGGATCTTATCATTGGTTGCGGCTAAACCAGCGGGCACCTCTCGAGCAACGGAGCGGATGGGAGCTAGTCGAGAGCGAGTTGAGAAAGGGAGAGAGTATTTAAGGGGTGGAGGGTTGAGAGAGGTTTTAGAGAGGTGGGTTTTGGGTTTGAGAGATGGAGAAGAGGAACAGAGGCCCGAGATTGAGGCCATAGAGAACGCTGCGAATGAAGCGATGACACCAAGAGGAGTTGAAAACGAGCGTGAGAGCGAGAGTGCGAAAGAGAGAGAATTTAGTCCGTAGCAACAGACGGAGACACGGAGTGATGGTGTTTTGTCTGAGCTGAGTAGGTTGTTCTGGGTTCACATTTAGGTTAGTTGGTTGGTTATTTTTAATTGACCATAATGGACATGACTGTTGGATCTCTTTTCCATTATTGTCCTCGCATGTTCCTCTAACTTCGTCTTGGTGTGTCCTACTGGCATGTCCCGTGCAACTGTGTTCAGCATTTGGTAGCTGGCGTAGCAAGTGATTGCATACAACTTCTCAGTAGATTGTTCTAATCACTAATTTATTAAAGAATTTGTTTAAGATATATAATTTATAATGCAGAAAAATAAAATTCATAGAATCTATTTTGCATGCATGGAGGCCGCTTGAATCCAATCTGGCAATTTGTAATTTTATGGTGTTGGATGGACAAGAACGTTTGCGTTGCTCTTTTGTTTGGCCAAATATCTATACTTGGTTGCATTGCACCTCTATTTCTGTGATGTCAATTAACACGTTTTATACCAAATACATAAATATCTCAATCAACAAGTTGTATACCAAATACATAAGTATCTCGTGAAAATTATACTATACTTGTCAGTGACGGAGCTAAGAATTTAAATGAGGAGGACCCAAATATGTAATTTTTTTAAATTTTGAAGAGTCCAATGTACCATTAAATCCTAAATAACTTTATTCTTATATATATATATAATTTTTTAAAATTTTGAGGAGTCCAGTGATGAGTGGCTCCATCTCTGATACCTGCTACTATTTAATACTTTATATCAGTTGTTTCAACCTTAAACATAATCCAAAGGGTTAATGCCAATATGTATTGTAACGACCTCTTCAATTTATTTCTTACTTATTTATTTATTTAGGTAACAAATCGTTGATGCGAACCGGCGTTGAATCTGAAATGGCCTGTCGTCTTCATCAGTAGCTGTGCCAAAAACGTTACTTCTTAATTGTCATAAAATAAGATTTGATGACGTTGGGTAATTCACGGCAGCCAAGGATTAGCCGCAATCCAACTAACGTTCAAGTTGTGGCGTGGCTGAGTAGTGAGTACCAAACACAACAGGGTCAACTTTTTCCTGTGCTTTGTATTGATTCTTGCATCAGGAAAGCTAGGTGGACCTTTGAGGATTTTGTAAATTTTTTTTAATTTTTAACACTAAATAATATCACCTTTTATAATTTATATACCTATATCCGAGGTATTATTAATACTCCTTAATTTATCTTCGTTATTAATAGTGGTACCCGCTAATTTACTTTACTCGTTTCTTCTCTCTATTTTGTCACCATAAATTCATGATATTGTACAAATTTTCTTCTTAATACATTATCAAAGACTCCTATATCTCTTGATTGTTATAGATGTATGTTATAATGCATCTCTGTTTTAAATTCTACCTACTCGTATCAAATCTTGAGTCAATTTTAATACTTACATTGATAATTGCAACATGTTTGAACCTATAAAAGCAAAGGGGACAATAGAAATCTTTTAAGTACTTCAACCACATAAATTGAGGAAGACTTTCTTATTGTGTCTTATAGGCTAATGAAATATTTCACTAATAAGCCTCAAGGGAGTTTTATTATAGGTTTCTAGCCTATATGTATTTCAAATAATTTTGATATCTAAATCTCTATTAAAGATTAAGATCATCAAAGATGACTACAGTTGAGATTCCAGTTATGCTAGTCGAGACACAAGCTTATCTTCTCTTATCCAACGTCATCTGTCAAAGTCTACCTTTTAGGGATCTGAACTAACCAATCTTTTCTCATATAACTTAGACCTCATACAGAATTTATAGTCCAGGACTTTATGAAAAACAGGATTCTCATAAAGAGGCAAGTATAGAGTATACTTATCTTTTTGTACGACTGTAACTATATTATTTAAAAATCAAGCTTTCAGGAAAGAGAAAGCACGGAAGAAAGCTAAAAGATAGGAAGCACACTTTATATTATTGATTAACTACCTGGGAATAAGATATGATTACAAAAGAAGAGAAGCCTTGCTTTTATAGGCCAAGTAAGCGAGAACAAGACAAATAACTTTTAAATATCAACCCTACATAGTATAATGTAAACTAAAATATAAAAATGCATAGTAAAAGTAAAAATTATTGGAAAACACTAGGTTCTAATAATATTCCTAAAATATAAGATAAAATCTCTCAACAGGGTGGTGCAGATAAAGATTAAGGTCTACAATCATCATCATATACAGAAATGTGATCATCAAAATTTTTTCATTCCTTCAATGAAATGGCCTATTTCGACATCTTTTCAAACTGGGAGCCAAGAATCTTGAGCACATTGGAAATAGTTAGGAATGTATTTGGGCTCTTCTTTAGACTTATGAGTAGTTAAGCTTTCTCCAATTTCATAAGTTTTCTTTGGTCCATATCTAGGTGCACATGGTAGCTCTCCTGCCATGACAGTAAAACCTATATAAGCAAACTAGTCAACAGAAGACTAATATTCAACAGTTGGTGAAATAGGCTCTAGTGAAGCAAAGCCTCCAAGGTTTGGGCCTAGAGATATTCAAGCGGTAGGTTTATTGAATTTTGGATGATGATTAAGGTGATCGAGAAAGTGGTAAAGATCATAGATTATGTCTTTATGGTTTTTAGGTCAGTCAATGGATGTCTTTTAGATTCGAAAATGATTATTGGTGTAAACATAACCATTTTCAGTCATGCTATAAGGATGGTGGATAATGAACAAAGACCGAGGTTTTTGATCTATAAGGGGAATGCTCTATAATTGGTATTGGTATCTATTAAGTATATGAGCTAATCGGATACGCCATTTTGCCAATGATTGAAACCATTCTAAGAATGTACATAACAGAGAATCTACATTGGTAGGATTAGCTAAATGATGGTAAAAATGAAATAGAGATAAAGCAATGGGACAGGCATAGAATGTAGATAAAGCCCAGAGATGTCATATAGTGGGTTCAGGAAGGGAATCATAGAGATGATGCAAAGTGAAATATGGTGCCAAGATGTCAAAGTGATATGGATGCGGAGGAATGCTTAAGGTGGTGAGAACAAGATGAAGGTAGTAACAAAGACTCTTGCATAAAAGAACAACAATTTCATCCAAGTTTTGAGGAGGGTTTTTGATTATTGGAGGAAAACATTTCTTAATTTTGGCATAAAATGGGAAATTCATAACTGGGAGAATGAAGAGCGTAATTGGGTTTTTCAAGATGGGAGTAAGAAATTGGATTGCATTTCTAGGTATTGAGGGGAAATCAACTAACACGTTATAATGACCTTTAATATGGTGGACTATGAATCTATAGCGAAAGATCCAATCTTTCCAACGAAGTAATTAGTTATTAGGTAATATTTTCTTATTGAGCTTAAGAATCTTTAGGAATGACGTGTTATCCATTTCTACAACAAAATCATCTGAGGTAGAAATTAAAATTTTAAATGCCCTTATTTACCACCAAAAATTATTTGTAATAGTGTGTAATGCCTTTTTGATTGGCCTTTGTCAGGAATCTTTAAAAGAAGTGAATGCAAACTCACTTATTTAAAATATTGTACAGCTTTGGTTTACTCTTTACTTTAGGAATACTAGTTCAAAATTACATATAATTAAAGCTATGTCTTTTTTCCATTTTGCCAAGCTCTTCTACTTTTAATATCTTACAACATAATTACTTAAAAAACTCACTTAATTGTCCCAAAGCTACTCACAAATACTTCGACAAATACCCAAGAATTTCAATAGGATGTAATTATTGTAGAAATACATGACAATGATGACTTTTCAACCCCAAAACTTTTCCCTTATGCACATTAACACAACAAGCTATATTAGATGCATATCCATCAACAAATTTGACTGATTTAAGAAATTAACAGAAAATTTGTTTCTCCTTTTTTGACATATTGTAACATGCAGGTGGAGTGATGTATGACCTATCATCTCTTCTTTTCAAATGCAAATATTTTCTTATATTCATATATTCTAACCTTAATTGTGTATTTCAATTTGTCATTGATTCTCATCAAAGGACCTAAAATTTTCTCAAAAATGTTTTCTTCATTATGCATCATATCAAGATTGTGCCTCAATAGCAGCTCCTTCCAATATGATAAACTAACAAAAAATGTTTTTTATTCTAATTAAGATTAACAACTCTTTGCTTTCACTTTCTATTACTTGGGTGTTTGCTAGGTGTAATGTCACCTAGAACTAATAGTTGGTAAAACATATCATCACCAGAAAAGTGCAAAGGAGCTTTATCATATTAGAGAAGTGCTCTAAAGGCAATTACCTTTAGCACTTATTGTACATATCTTTTGATTAATAAAAAGGCTTTTTCTTTAATTTGATGTTCATGTTCTTTTTGAATTGATAGCGATCTTAAATCGTATTAATGAAGTCGTTGATATATTTTATAGCATAAAGGAAATCATGATGAGGTAATGATAATGAGATTCCTATCATGTGTAATTATTTTAGTATCTAAATTATCCCTAGTAATAGGATTAATGAGACGGGACATTATTAATCAAGACAGACTAGCACATATTATACTCCTTGATTAGATCAAGCCGTGGATCTCATAAGTTGTAAGCATGAGTTGTTTATAGTTAACATATGGATGCTTGCTAAGAGTTGTAAGTACATTAGATGTCCAGCCACGAGACAATCATATGGATAATCTATTCTAGTGTCAATGATAGTCTCATTATAGCAATGGTGCAAATATCCTTAGACTTGAAGTGATCAAGGTTATCTTGGATACTCATCCTGTACTTTGACTCCATTCCTTATTGCCTCTTATAGGTTGCTTATAGCGTGATGATTGGGTACAACTTGAGGTATTCGAAAATAATTGAGTAGTCAATAAAGGATTCACCACTCCTGATAGAAGGAGATGATACCCACGGCCTCTTGTCGGGGTCATTATTCGGGAATCTCTACCTAGAATGGAAATGTCATAAAGATAGTCTTCAGTGACATATCCAATTAAGTAATAAGCCTCGGGGACAAGATCTAACGTCACTTAGGCTAGACGTGAAGTGATGTAGTCAGTCTATTGGGAGTTGACACTTTAACCATACTTTAAACCAAATGGGGTATAGATGGTGAAAGGATGAATTACACAGGAACATTGTCTATGGAAGGGTTCATAGTCAAACCATTGACTTTTTAGTCAATTGGGGGTTATGATGTGTTGCTAGATATCACTTATGACTTGCTTGAATTAAGTGTTAATTCAAGTGGCAAACATAACTGGGAACCTAATGGGTCACTCGCATTAAAGATGCGAAGAATGAGTAAAATGGTTTTGGATGGGGATCCAAGATATGAGAGATGCATGACTAAGCTACACAAGTGTGATAGTTTAGGGGTCATTTGATTGTAAATCATATGAAATAAATGAATCTTGCTTATTAGGTAAGATAACAAAATTACCCTTTAATAAGCAAGATGACAAAATTACCCTTTAAAGAAGGGGTGGAAGTTTCATGCTAAACTAAATGGGATTAAAAAGCACTTTATTCCCATTAACTCTCCATTGATGTTGGGGGTTAGAGGAAGGCCAAAGGATGTAAGAAACATCAATTTCGTTCAAGTTTTATGTGAAAACAAGAGACTTTTTGGTGAATTGTTCATCGTCTTCTCTCACTCTCTACAAACATTCTCTCAAAGAATACATCACAAAGCTAGCACTTTGTGAGTGTTTTTACCATTCTTCCTAAGAGGTTTCAGGCTTCACTCTTCATGTGGATATCATTAGTGATGTCCTCCTTTAATCGTTATGGTTTACGACAACCCGAAGAGTTGAAGACAAGAAAGAATGAAGGAGATTGTAAGGTATAAATTTTAAAGTTCATGTTTTGTTAAAGTTAAATCTAATGGCACATGAAAGTTCTTGGCTTTTTGGGTTTTGTTTTATATTTTCACTGCTATTTTCTATTTTTTTTATGCATATGATGCAAGATCAAAACCCACATTATGTTTTACTTTGCCATTAAAGAATTTTTTTTCTTCACCAGCTATGCCTATGTTCCAAGTAACGATGATGTCCTATATAACATATTTTATTTCATAGCCTTATTGAATGAATTTGATGGTTACACTCAGGACATGTCATATACCCTTTAGTTTCCATCTAGACAAATTCCCATAAGCTGGAAAATAATTTATAGTCTACAAAACAACTGTATGCATTATAAATGTTTCACTTTGAATAACATTATAAGTATATGATCTTATGTCCCACAAATGGTTTAAGTCATCAATTAATGGTTGCATGTATACATTGATATCCTTACCAGGAGTAGTAGGTCCTAGAAAGTGAAGACAATAACAAAAATGATTCCTTCTTACACTTCCATAGAGGTAAACTATATGCCATAAGAATTACTAGCCACATGTTGTAAGAAGTACTTATATTATCGAACGAATAAATCCATATGAGGCTAAGCCAAATCGAACATTAAGATAATCCTTTGCAAACCGTGGAAACTTCCCATCAAAGTCTTTCCATGCCACAGAGTCAGTTAGATGACACATAATGTTATCATCAATGCATTTCTTTTTATGCCACCTTATACCTATAGCTATTTTTTTTTTGACATAAAAAGCCTTTATAGTTGTGGTTTAACAAGGAAGTACCTCAATATTTTATGCGGTATCTTTTTCCCTTTCCCATCATCCATTTTCCACCTTGATGTATCATAAATGGCACATTCTTCAAGATCTTTAGTATCCTCTAAACTATAACACAATCATACTTACAAATATGTATTGATATATCATAATCTAAGGTCTTTTAACAATTTTTTTACTTCAAGTAAAATTTGGGAAATTTGTGTCCAATAGGTAATGGATCATTGAGCATATCAAAATATTTGTTAATTATAGAAATTTAAACGCAAAAAATTCACAAAAAAGATAGTTGTGAGAATTTTGCACACCTTGGATATAATTCTTCTTGAGAAACTTTCGATAACTTTTGAAAATTATTTTATATAATACTACTAATTATGTTAGGCAAACCATTTTCATTCATAGTCTCTATATAATTCTCATAATCCTTTGACATCTCATCAATCCCGTCATCATCATTGTCATTAATATCACAATCTTCTACATCGTTATTTTTACTAGCATCAACACCTGTATTAACACTTTAACTATAACTTGCTTTTAAACATTCTCCATGATAAATCCACAAAGTATATAATTTATCTATGCTTTGGATAAGCAAGTGATTATATACCACATCTTGACTTTGAATATTCACATTTAAATAATTTATACATGGACAATGAATAAACCATTATACACCCATTTTATCTTTTACAAATCGCATAAAACTCTTGGCTCCTTCTCAATGTTCATTAGACCGTTTATGATGGGACATCCAACTTTTGTCCATCTTGTTGGGCCCCGAAAATTTTTTCATTATTTATGAATTTATTTAATTATTCGCTTACTTTAATTTCATTTTATTTTG
>JANKYF010025141.1:0-16904 GCA_029829435.1 Erythroxylum hondense | reverse complement strand
GGATTTTTCATATATATAGATATATATATATATATAACCGAAATTTCCAAAATTCATAACTCTTGGTACAGAACTCCAATTTTGACAAATTTGATATCAATAGAAAGCTCCAAGGAAGCTCTACAACTTCTATGAAGAATTTGAAAATCAATTTCATCTCTAAAGGGGTCAAAAATCTAATCAAACACTCTGTCTAAATAATCAATCCCTAAATAAAGACTCAACTTTGAAAATTTCTATCTTTCAACTCCAAAGTCCAAACATGTCATATTTTATATCAATGCTAAGATCAAAAAGCAACCTACAACTTTTATGAAGGACAGAAAAATCAATTTGGCCTCTAAGGGAGTAAATTTTCTAATCAAAGGTTCTGTCCTCTAATAATCATGCTAAATCAGTAACAGAAACTTCCAAAAATCATAACTTCACATTCCATAGTCCAAAAATTGGATACTTCACATTAATGTAAAGATCAGAACATTATTTAAATCTTTCATGAAGAACTTAAAAGCAATTACAACCTTTAACTAGGTCAATTTTTCAGTCAAAGTTTCTGCCAATTATGTGTCATCCTATGCCACATTCAAACTTCCAAATTTCATAACTTTCAATTCCGACATCGAAAAATATCATACTTTATGGCGACAGAAAGCTTTCAATAGAAGCTACAATTTTCATGAAAATAATTTTCTCAAATGTTGCCTAAATCAAAAAGTCAACTCTCTATCCCCAAAAGTAAAACTTTCTTAATTCTCCAAAATTTAACACTTTCAGTAATTATTTCTTGCTTTTCAACTCCATTTCAATCAACTTGTTGACTCTCAATTTCATAGCACATACACTTTTACTCAAATTTCAAGTCATCAAAAACCAAACATAAATCTTTTCACATCAATTTCCTTTAACTCAAAACACTCATAACACATCCATATACAAAAACACTCTTTTCCTTTCATTTAATAATTTTTTAAATTCCACTTAAAGATCGAGGTCCAACAAAAGGACACTCAAAGATGAGGTTTGTATGTAAGTCATGATTAATTGCACTAGGTAAGGAGGGAGATGTATAGCCTCAAGACAAATTCTTATGAAATCCCAGCTAATAGTATCAAATGCTTTGAAGAAATCAATCTTTATTAAGCAACTTTTGAACTTTTTACCTAAAGTATAGTCTTTCATCAATTCTTGAACCAGCAGTATATGATCTCTAATATTTTTTGTCAGGCATAAAGGCACCTTAAGCTGGGTTGACAATCTCTGATAGGTCAGTTTAAGTTTTTCAGCTAGAAGCTTTGAAATCACCTTGTAAAAAGTATTACAACAGGAGATTAATCAAAAGTCACTTATGATAGAAAGTCTGTGCTTCTCGGGCACTAAACAGAGGTAAGTATGATTTATTTCCTGCAAAAGTTTGGCTGGCTTCAAGAACTCTAGAATTGTCTCTATGAGTAGCTCAACAGTAATGTCCTATATATGCAAAAAGAACAATGAAGTAAAGCCATCAGAACCAAGGGATTTAGAAGGGTGTAAGCTGAATATAACCATTTTAATATCATGAGCTGTGATAGGGGAAAGAGAGCATTAGTGGTTGGTCGAGTTGTCGAAGCCCCCAAAATAATTCCGATTCTTCAAACTTTTGTAGTAGTTGTGGAACTAGGTCGAATCCCTAGAGAACTAAACACTAGCTTCTTAATTTCAATTAATAAAAGTAAATGGGGTTTAATTAAATATATGATCAACTAAAATTAATACGAAAAAAAATTAAATCAACTGATTTTAAAAATGAAAAAGTCAAGATTACCAAACTCTAATTCAAGGGAAAGATCTCATCTAATTGTAATATAGATCATTGGTGTAAAGAGAATATTTTCATGATTCAAACAGTTAGTTCGAAACATATTAGGATAGCCGTAATAAATTTCAAATTTTCTTAAATTAATTGGTTCAAACCCATCATCCAAGCCAAAACTTATCATCCATTGACTAAGTATGATAGCATTCCATATCAAATAAATGATAACAATAAACTCCATGAAAAAGACTAAACCTTAAATTAAATAATCGAGATAGTTGCAACAATAACCTATTTGCTACTTATACCAATCCTTCATGACAATTATGGATCACTGAATTCATGGATAGCAATAAAATAATCAATATTAAATTAAAATGTCAGATTAATCAAATATTAATCATTCATGAAATATGAGAACTCAAAACAAGAAATACTTGAATTAAAACGTAAATAAAAGTTGAGAACATAAAATCTCATAAAGTTACAACTAGAATATTGAATCCCCTTGAATCAGAACGATTAAGTTTAGCCATACATGACTTTTTCTCCAATAACAAAAATAGAAGAAAGACAAATAATTGCAAACAACATAAGAAGAGAGAACCTTTTCTGTTGTCAGGAACATCCCTTTTGTAAGGTTTTCTGATCTAATCCTTATCTAATTCTAACTTGTAAAGATGTTTATATAAAACAAATTCAAACTCCTACATGTTACGGATAAGAAGAAGTTTCCTAGTTAAACTCCAACTCTTCAAGTAATCAATCTTATCAACTGCAGTAATCTCTTCACTTTATCCAAAAATTGTGATTATCATCAATAGAGTCCCAATTTAATGAAATCTCCATGTTTCATCTCCTAAAAAAAACAAACATTAATTTACATATTTAAGCATCAAAATAAATCTAAAACAAAGGAGATAATATCACATAATATAGCAAGATAACATCTTGTCTTATTCCCCCACACTAGACTCATTCTTGTTCTTAAGCATACATCAATTCAATACATTAATCATCTTCATAACAACCTCTCATCTCCTTTCACGTTATCCAAAAATTTCCAAAAACTAATTCAAATTTAAGGGTTAAGATAAAATAACAATCGAGAGAACATGCACTTATAGGACATATTGCTAAAACATAGCATCTCATCAATTCCATCAAAATCAAATAAACAAGACTTGACACCCTCACAAGGATTTCACTTTATACACTCAAAATGTTTAGGGTTCATTAAGATCTCAAATCAAAACATAGCGAGTAATTTCCATAAGCTTACGTAAGAATTATATCTCCACCACTAAACAAAATGAACCTAATGTATACATCAGAGGGACTTAATAAAGGTTGTATCGTGGCTCAGGTAAGGTATGACAAAAGAAACTTTTTGGCTAAATAAATTGAAGGGAATCATACAAACTTATCCACTCAAGTTTCAACTTAAATCAAAATTCACCTTATTCAAATAACATCTCTTTTAATCACTGTTTCTTTTATTTTCTTTTTTCTTTTTTCTTTTATTTTTCTGTTCACAATAATATTAAAAAGGAGATTTTGTTTTATTTTGTTTTTGTGTTTTTTTACTTCTCCTCCTTTCTAAAAAAAATCAAAACAATGCAACTTTAATCATCTAATATACTTTTCACAGGATTAGTCAAAATCCTATACAAATAAGTTAATACAATTCCTTCAATTTAGGGGTTCAAAATTATTAAGGATATCAACAACAAAAAGGGTAAATTCAGTCTGCATCAAGGCTATTATGTAAGAAAAGAAAGGGTAAGGCTCAAATTGTTTTTCTATGGATAAAAATTAAGATATGGTTATCCTAAATGTCGTTATCATCTTTATACATAAATTTAATAAATATGTGATCTCAACACGTATTCAAAAGCAAGTTCTAGCCTAGACAAGCTATGTTTGATAACACACAACAAAAAGATATGTATGAACATATATGTGATAAATGCTCTTAGGCTCAAAACTCACGTAGCTGTCAAAAATGCATCAAGTCTTGCACACTCTCATTCAACAAATTGATGGGATACTTGAAATAATTTAATGAAAACACTAGTCATGCTTGTCTCTCTCATACATTAGATCTTAAATTAAAAATGCATCCTAACTTAAGAATTATTCATGAACAACAATTAGAAAATTATGAAGCTATCATGACGAATAACTAACATATAAATCAACATATCATGAGTCTAAACACAATTCAAAAAATTTATCGTAATGAAAACTCGCTCCCCCCACACCTAAAATCATACATTGTCCCTAATGAGGAAATCACTATTGATCCATGTATTCACCAAAAGATCAGTGGGAGTAAGTTTATATTTCTAGTTCTGTATGTTGATGACATTTTGGTTGTTGCTAATAACTTGGGTTTGTTGCATAAGATTAAAGAATTTCTTTTTAAGAATTTTGAAATGAAAGATATGGGAGAGTTATACTATGTGATTGGAATTTCAGTATTCTATAAGAGATCAGAAGGTTTATTAAGATTGTCTCAGAAAGCCTCTATTGAGAAAATTCTTGAGAAATTTAACATAAGCAAGTGCTTAGTAGGTATGGTATAGTCCCTATTCAAAAGGGAGATAAGTTTATTCTTATATAATGTCCAAAGAATGATGTGGAATGTAAAGAAATGGAAACAATTCCATACGCTTCTGTAGTGGGCAATCTGATGTACCTACAAACCTGTACTAGACCCGACATCAGTTTTGCAGTAAGGATGTTAGGCAGACATCAAAGTAATCCTGGTATTGATCATTGGAAGGCTGCAAAGAAAGTGATGAGATATCTTCAAAGAATAAATGATTACATGCTCACTTATAAAAAGTCTAATCATTTAGAAGTGATCAGATATTTAGATTCAGATTTTGCCGAGTGTGTTGATTGTCGGAAGTCAACATTTGGCTATTTGTTCCTATTAGTTGAAGGAGCAATCTAATAGAAAAGCACCAAATAGTATGTCATTACTTCATCCACTATAGAAGCAGAATTTGTAGCTTATTATGAGGCTACAATTCATGCATTATGGTTACGGAACTTTATTTCAGGTCTTAGGGTTATCAACAAAGTAAGCAAGTCACTGAAAATTTATTATGATAATTCTGCAATAGTTTTTTCTTTAAAAATGACAAATACTCTAGAGGTGTAAAACACATGGAATTAAAGTACTTGTTTTTAAAGAAGATATTTAGAAACAAAGAGTGCATATAGAATATATTAGGACAGATCTCATGGTAACAGATCGTCTAGCTAAGGGTTTACAACCAAAGACATTTAAAAGACATGTGCTTAGGATGGGTCTTGGTTGTATTGATGATTGATAATAATATTTGATGATGATGTTTTATCTCTCTTGAGCTCAATAATAATATGTTTTTGAATGTTATATTTCTTATTCATTATGTTTATATTTACATGATTGTTTGAATAAGAAATTTGTATGTATTTTCATAATAGGTATGTGGACTATATGTTGTTTGTATAAAAATCATGAACCTAAACATAATAAGTTCTTAATGTAGTAGTATATGGAATGGAGTATACGACTATACTGTGTATGATCGTCATAACCCACATTATGTGATTTGTTGTGATGAGGTGCTTATGATGTTAACAGTTTATAAGATTTAATTTTGCTAGCCTTATGTTATACTATTAAATGTAATGATGAAATATCTGACTAAGTGGGAGAATGTAAGAAATATGGCCTGATGTTGTGGCCCATATTTTTTATAAGCCCATATTAAACTTGGTTCAAGTTGTTCTTAGTTTAATAGTATATTAAATCTTAACAATTAATTTAGTACTTGATAAAAGTACAAGATTTAATGTCAATAAAGAAGTGTATATAAACTAGTCATCTCTCTACCCTAATCAAGTACATAAAAAACACAAATATAGAAATAGTAGGCATTTTTGCATTGAGCTATCCATCAAGCTATTGTACAGAAAGAGGGTCAAAAGAGAGAAACAAGTTTGTAATCAGTAAAAACTTTCTTCTCTACATAATGATGAATTCTGCTCGAAGTATGTGGTTTATTCGCTTCATCTATGTGATTATTATTATATTCAAGATCTAAATGGATACGAATGATTTATGTGTGATTCACCATTCATGTATGATTTATGTATTTAATGTTTGATTATTAAGAACTAAAAAAACTTACATTTAACTCTACCGAGTATATACACCAGTAATTGGCAATTCGTCAACAGAGTGTTGCCCCAACATGCATTTAGATTGGTCGGACTTATCAATCCCTTCCATGGACATCCTCATCTCTATCCTACCAAGGATGAAAAGTGCAGGTCGTTTTGGCAATGGCAAATCGAATGACCTACTGTTGAGCATGAGAACAACAGTTGTCATTGTCGGCCTTTGAGCTGGATCATCATGGACACATAGTAATCCAATGTGCATGCATCTGAGAACTTCATTTCTTAAACACGTCTCTACAATATTTGGATCAAACACTTCCGCATGTGTCCCTTCTTGCCAATGTTTCCACACCTGCATATATATGATCAAATTATCAATTAGTTTACTCTTTTTTTGGTGACAATGGCGGTTGTAATAAATCAGAAGTTTTCATAAACTTACATAGCTGACGAGGTGCTCAGAACCTTCGGTTTGATGAAAGGATCCGTTCCTCTTTCCCGTTATAATTTCAAGAACTAGGACTCCAAAACTGTACACATCAGACTTGACAGAGAATTGCCCATGCATTCCATATTCTGGAGACATATAACCACTACCAACACAATAACCAAGTAGGAAAATGTTAGTACCACACTGTTCAAAGAAAGACATAGAGAATAAGGTTGTTAAATAACAAAAGAAGATTATGAAAGAGGTCCCATTAAAAAAAATGAATCACCATGGTATCAGAAACATTGAAATATGAGAAATATTATTAAAAAAGAAAGAAATCGGTGGCATGTGTTTAGTAAAAAGAAAATTTTGACTTGGATAATAATGTTATTGTCTACTAACATAATATTATGGGATCCATAAATAAATGCTTAAACAAAGAGAAGACGAGGTATTATGGAAAAGCAAATTTGGAAAATGGCAGAACTTACTATGTCCCAACAATTCGGTTTGTGCTTCCTTCAGTTTGATCAACTCTGAAAAGCCTGGCCATGCCAAAATCTGCTATCTTTGGATTCATGTCTCCATTTAACAATATGTTTGCTGCTTTAAGGTCTCGATGTATAATCCTAAGCCTGGAGTCCTCATGAAGATACAGGATTCCTCGGGCAATCCCTCCTATTATTTTGTCCCGCATTGTCCAGTCTAATTTTGGCTGCACAGAGGGGTCTATATACATACATATTTACAAGCACTTGAGTTAGGATTCTAGATTATAGCAAAAATATTGAAATGATTTAAAAAAGCCAAAGAAGGTTACTGAATAGGAAGAAATCGAGGCTTCTGTTGGGTACGTATTCATAGATGAGTATCTTTTCATCCCCTTCCAAGCAAAATCCTAGCAGCCTCACAAGGTTTCTGTGCTGAAGCTTGGCTAGCAACAGGATCTCATTCTTAAATTCTTCTATTCCTTGCGCAGAGTTTCCCGACAGCCTCTTCACAGCTATTTCTTGTCCACTAAGAAGTGTACCCTGGGAAATTAATTACATTAAAAGTTGGAAAGTTGGCAAATCGTGATATTAAGAAATTTCAAGTGATAAGACATAAATCTTACCTTGTAGACTTCACCAAATCCACCTCTTCCTAGCTTGTTAGCTGAAGAGAACTTATTTGTGGCCTCTTCTATGAAACTAAAACTAAAATGCACAGACTCCACGCTTGTGATTTCATGATCAACTACAAAATTCAAACTAGCAGAGGATAAGCACGCCACTCAGTGAGAAAGGCATGTAGCGAAAATTTTTATCTTCACAATTACCTTCCAACATGGCTTCAAACCTCCTCCTTGCTCTGCTTCTACGAAGATGGGAGAAAATGTAGAAAAGCATGGTGCCAAGGATAATTGTAGCTGATATTGTTGCGAAGACTATAATTACACCTGCGCGTACAAAATCACGAGTTGACATAAATAAATATATACATAATAAGATATATGTTGTGATATATTTCTAATTGATTTCAAGCATTATTTGAAATTGGACCTTAGTTAGACATACTTGAAATTTTGTATTCTACCTTGTGTGGGATTCTTTGAAGATAAACCTTATTTGGGGTAAAATCTTAGTCAAGACATGATTTAATTGAAATAAAATCACCGTAGCTTGATTAAGGTAAAGTGCAGATTTTTGGTGATTTTTAGACTCATCTTGACAGCCTAATATCTAAGGCAACTGATTTTTTTGGCCATATTATCTATATTGGACAACTGTTTTTTTTTCTGCCTATTGCGTGAATTTACTGGGTTGAATTGTGTGGGAAAAAATACTACAACATGATGAATTGACATTTGTAATTTATGTGATCTTGAACTATTTTTAGTGGCTAATTTTGTTATGATTCTGCCCAGAATGTGAGTTGCATTTTTCTCCGAGGGTTGCGTGATTTTCTGGGCTGTCGATTATTGTGTTTTGTGTGAAAACCTCCATATGTTTTTAGTGTGGTTGCAACTCTTTGTTTTTGATGTTTCGATGATAAAACATTTGTTGATTTGAAGTATTTTTTAGCTGTTGTGCATGAGATATCTCAATGACATTCTCAAAAGTTCACAACAGATTTCTTGGTGGACAACTTCCTGTTCTTTCTTTGAAGAAGCTACATTGTTAGGGGAGTTGTTTTTCTCATCTCAAGTGTCTTTGTTTATGTCCTTTATTGTTTCAATCACTTGAGTTGTTTTATTTTCTTCTATTTATTATCGAATAGCATGAGGTGTTCATGTTATTGGGTGTGATTTATTTTCATGGGTTGTAAGGATGAGGGATAGTGTAAAGGGTAGGGTGAGTCGACTCTATAATGTCTTGAATAAAATTATTGTTGTTCTTTGATGAAAGTTATTAAGCTGAGTAAGGGCCCCACAGATATATGCAAGGTGTGCTGAATTGCGTTACTAATTCTTAGGTGTTGATTTGTTATTTCACGTTTAACTTTTCATTTTTTGTTTGTGCTAAAAAAATTTACAATTGCTTACACAGTTGCTTTATATAAAGCAACCACAAATATAATTCAAAGCAACTGCTGGTGAACCATAGTTTTTGTGAAACTTCATCCTTTTGATTTTCAATTGGTTTCAGGGAGGGTCATCAAATCAGAACTTGGTACATCAAGTTGGTGCAGATCCATGTTTTGTAGTTATGGCTACAAGAGAAGGGGCAATCACTAGGTCATTGTTGCTAGATGATTCAAATTATCCTGTGTGGAAGTAACGGATGAGAGTATTCATTCAGGTATAAGGGACAAAAGCAAAGAATTCAGTTTTAAATGGTTGGACACTTTCGATGATGATTGATGGATAAGGGCTGAAGAAGAGGGAGCGCTTGGAAATTCTCAAGCCATGCACGTCATCTTCCGTGCAGTTGATGAAGGTGACTTTGCCTGTGAATTGGCAAAAGAGGTGTGGGACACTCTACAAACAGTACATAAAGGATCAAAATCCATAATAGCCACGAAACTTTAGATGTTGGCCATTAGATTTGAAGAGTTGAAGATGCATGAAAACGAAACTATCGGAGACTTCCATGAGAGACTGTGTGACATTGCAAACCAAACACATGAACTTTGGAAAAAAATTTCAAATATGAAACTTGTCAAGAATATATTGAGATTATTGCTTTCAAGATTCATACCAAAAATCAAAACCATAGAAGAAGCTTATGATATCATTGAATTATCTTTGGATAAGGTAATTAGGATTCTTACTAACTTTGAGATGAATTTGTTGAGAGATAAACAAGAGAAGAATAAAGGATTGACATTGCAAGTTGAGGTTGGAAGAGTTGTAAATGACTTTGGAGATGTATCTGATGAGAATGAGGATATGGTGTTATTGACAAGAAATTTCAGTAGGTGGTTAAAGAAATTGAAGAAAAATAGACCTGAGTTTAAGCAAAATGATGGGAGCTCATCGAATAAAATTTCAAACATCAAGTTAAAACTAAAAAAAGTAAAAGGAAAGTGAAGAAAATTCAATGTCATTAATGTCAAGGCTTCAAACATATGTAAGCAGAATATGCCAACACTTTAAAGAAGAGAAAAGAGAAGTCTTATATGATTACTTAAAGTGAGAATGAATCTAAAAATGAAGAAGAAATTGTGAGCAATAGTGTTGTGATGGTTGTTTTATATAGCAGAAATCCAGTTTCTTGCTTAACAGTAACCAGAGAAGAAACTGATAGTGAAAACAAAGATGAATCAGTCCAAAACTCCAAGAAAAAAGTAGATGAATCAGTTTAAAGTTTCTATTCAAACTATGATAGTGATGATAGTGATTTGGATTACAAAAGGGTGGATATTTGCAAAGCTATGAGTTAATGTATGCTAAATGGGTCCAAACATGTCAGAAAAATAAGAAGCTGAAGGAAGAAAACTCTACCATGAAGAACAACATTCAAGATCTAGAGAAAAAGTTGTTTTCTACAAGAGATGAGTAAAATCAAACAAAGTAGAAGCTAGTCATTACAGAAAAAGGGATAAGAATGTTAAATGGATGCACCAAAAAGTTGCTAGAAATTGGTAAGATTAAGGAGACGTTTAAGGCATTGGGTATAAAGGTGATTGTTCTAAGTCGAATGATGAGAAAAATCGTGCAATCAGATATGTACAGGGAGAAATGTTAAGGAGGAAATGAAAATTTATACCTACTTGTCACTTTTGTAGAGTAAACTAGCACATAAGGCCAAACTGTTATGAGTTGTTACAAATGATATTTCAGATGGGTCAAAACTAAAAATCTAGACAATCTTTTATGAATTTCCAGTAGCAACCCACGTTATTTAAACATACTTGGGTTAGAAAGAGTCAATTACATGAACTTGTGGTTTTTAAATCTATACGGGCTACTTCATATAATGGTTGGTATTTTAACAGTGGGTGCTAATGTCATATGACAGGTAAAAGAAGTTACTTGAAAGATTATCAAAGTTATATAGATGGTCACGTTACCTTTGGTGATGGAAAGAAGTCTTCGGTTATTGGAAGAGGGCTATGTGTGGATGGACTACCACACCTCAAGAATGTGCTTTAAGTTGATGGGTTAAAAGCCAATTTGGTAAGTATAAGCCAACTTTGTAATGATGAATTATTGGTTAAATTTACTAGTGATGAATGTAGGGTTATTAACCAAACAAGGAGAATGTTTGGTGAGTGGTAGAAGATTGACAGATAATTGCTATATGTTTCAAGTCACTACTTCATGTAAATCAGCCTCACATGACGACAATATAAATCTTTGGCATCAAAAGCTTGGCCATGTCAACTATGATCTTATTAATAAGTTGAAGAAATTTGAAGCAGTAAGAGCGTTGCCTACAATGAACAATGACGATGAGACAATTTGTAGTGCATACCAAATGGGTAAACAGATAAGAGTGTCACACAAAAAAGGTTAGACATGTTAAATCCTCTCATGTATTGGAATTAATTCACATGGATTTAGTTGGACCAACACCATATGCTAGTATTGGTGGAATGACGTACTTTTTGACTTGTGTTAATGAGAAATCAGATGCATTTAAGGCATTTAGAAGTCTATGTATGCAAGTTACAAATTTGAAAAGTTGACAGTGTTGAGAATATGATTAGATCAGGGAAGGTTCAACGAGTTCTGTGAGAAATATGGTATAATGAAGGAATTTTCAGCACCTAAAACTCCTCAACAAAATGGAGTTTTCGAGAGGAAGAATAGAATTCTTCAAGAAATGGCTAGATCTATATTAAATGGAAGAAAAATACATTGAGGTTTTGGGTTGAAGTGATAAACATAATATGATTCATATGCAACTGAGTATATCTTAGAAGCAACTTAAATAAGACACCCTATGAACTTTGGAAGGGGAAGAAACCAGATACTAGTTACTTTCATGTATTTGGAAGCAAGTGTTATATTCTAATAGATCAAGAGCAACTTGAATAGTTTGAGAGTAAAAGTGATGAAGGGATCTTTAGTGGATATTCAACTTATAGCAAGGCATATCGGGTGTTAAATCAAATAACCAAGACAGTGATGGAATCCATAAATGTTGTGGTGGATGATGTACATGAGATAATTGTTAAAGTAGTTGAAGAAAATCTCCAAAACCAGCCTCACAATCTAGCTCAAAGATGTAAAGAAACAAAATCCAAAAACTGCCTAGATCTGTAGATAGTTATTGCTAGTGAAGAAACTGTTCAAACAGAGGATAAGTCACTTACTTTAGAAGAAGAAACCAACCATACACCTGATGCTAAAATCATTTTTTGAATAATGGAAACATAAGGGAAGATGATTTTAACAAGGATCCACCACCACAAATTAGAATAAGTCATCCTATTGAGAATGTAATTAGAGGAGTCAGTGATAGAAGGAAGATAAGAGAGAGAAAAAGGATAGATTATCAGGAACTTGAAGGAATTTTATGTTACACTTCTTCATTTGAACCTAAAATTGTGAAAGAAGCCTTACAAGATGATTTTTGGATAACAGCTATACAAGAAGAATTGATGCAATTTGCTTGTAGTGATGTTTGGGAATTGGTGCCAAGGCCATCAAATGTGAATGTAATCGGCAAAAAATGGGTATTTCGCAATAAAACCAATGACAAAGACAATATGACTAGAAATAAGGCAAGATTAGTGGCTCAAGGTTATTCTCATATTAAACGAATTAATTTTGACGATACTTTTACACCCATGGCAAAACTTGAGTCAATTAAACTACTTTGGGGTATGGCATGTGTGAAAGGCTTCAAACTCTACTAAATGGGCATGAAGAGTGTGTTCTTGAATGGGTTTATACAAGAAGAGGTATATGTGGAGCAGCTAAAAGGTTTTATTAATTTAGTTCACGTTGATCATATTTTCAAGCTAAAGAAGGCTCTTTACGGTCTCAAACAAGCGTCAAAGGCTTGGTATGAAAGGCTCACTCAATATTTACTTAAAGCAATTCTATGAACAAGGTAGTGTTGACAAGACCTTATTTCTTAAAAAATTTCAAATCTAATTTGATGATTGCACAGATTTATGTTGATGATATTGTGTTTGGTTCCACTTATCTGAAGATGGTGAATGAATTTATGGAGTTGATGAAGCATGAATTTGAGATGAGCATGGTTAGTAAATTAGATTTCTTTTTAGGTTTACAAATTAAACAAGTGAGGGATGGTATCTTCGTATCACAAACTAAATATGCGAAGAATTTATTGAAGAAGTTTGGCCTTGAGAATGCACGACATAATAGAACTCTTATGAGTGTATCTATGAAGTAAAACAAAGATGGTAATGGAAAAAGTGTCGATGTAAGCTTATACCAAAGCATTATTGGAATCCTACTTTATTTAACAGCAAGTAGACTAGACATCTGTTACAATGTTGGAGTTGCGCTCATTATCAAGCCAACCTGAAAGAGTCACACTTAACAGTGGTAAAGAGGATTATCAAGTATGTTAGTGGTACTTTCGAGTTTGGGCTATGGTATTCATGTGATTCTACTTCCTATTTAGACAGTAATTTAGATAACTGAAAAAACACATCAGGGGGCTATTTCTTTTTGGGTAACAATATGATTTCATGTTACAGTAAGAAGCAAAATTCCATCTCCTTATCAACCTTAGAAGCTAAATACATTGTTGTCAGTAGTTATTGTTTACAACTTCTTTGGATGAAACAAATGTTAGAGGATTATGGAATGAATCAAGATGTGCTGATAGTTTTGTTTGATAATAAGAGTGACATAGATATCTCAAAAATCCTAGTTCAGCATTCAAGAACTAAACACGTCGACTTGAATTATCATTTTATAAGATAGCTTGTGGAGATAAAAGTTGCAGTTCTTTCTTATGTAGAAACTGAGAAGAAACTGGACGACATTTTTACGAAACCTCTTGATTTGATCAAGTTTGAATTTCTTCGAGGGGCTTTAGGATTATATGCTCTACATTTTTACTGTAATGGAGTTTTAAAAAGAAAGGGCGGGTGGAAGGAATTAGAAAGGGACAAAATCCTTGATTTTTGAAATTTTGTTTTCGTTTTACCTTTTCTCTCCCCCTCTTTCACGATAACTTAATGTCTCACATAACATTGTTTTCTCTCTCACTTAGGTCTCTAATTGGGTCTCTCCACCGACGTCTACCTTCTTCATCTTCATTGGGCATTCTTATTTCTAGAGCTACAATGGGAAAATAAAACATCAAGCTTCATCTTTCCATTTAGATCCATCACTGACAATCTCACTCCTCTCCACCTTCGGCACTTCTTAACGATCTAGCCATCTTCGACAAAACCCACCTCATGTGAGGTTATCAATTGGTGTTAGGTCATCCTCAGCATTGGTCATCGACATTCCTGACCCTTCCTCTATTCGAGAACAACTGCCAGTCGATGTTAATGTGTTGCAGGTGTTGTCTTCTATGGTAGAGGAGTCGGCCTCTGATTTGGAAGAGACTCCTGTCGAGACTACTACTCCTGTCTCTATAGTTAGGTCTCCACTGACTGCCTCTCCATCTGTTCCCCAAAGATTGGTCAAATAACTAGCTTAGAAAGTTTGACCCCCTTGCAGATAGTTTCCAGTAAGAATTTCAATTGATGATTCTCTGTCATACAAGTTTTACTCTTCCACTACAAAAAAAGGGACTCCGTTGCAACTACTGGGTTTGTTTTTTATCATCCCATTAATTTGGTTAAATATCAATAATATCGTTTAGATGTTTTGTTAACTAAAAGGAATTTATTAACTAATGCTTTACTGTCGAAACATTATGATTCTAAATTGGTTAGGGAATTTTACTGTAATCTTGATAAGGATGTCTTCAATGAATCTATATTGAGCCATAATGTGGTGTATTTGACGAGTAATGTAGTTCGGTTTGATCTAGATCAATTGAACATATTTTTAGGATTTGACAACTTCATTGGTGATAGATCTTATGATGATGATTTTATTGTGACCCATGATATGTTGGCTATTGTGTTAACTAGGGGAAAATTAATTGCTTGGCCATCTTCCTCTGTCCTCCATGCATCTCAATTGTCGCAGAAGTATTTTGTGCTCTATAGGATTATGTTAGCGAATTGTTTACCTAGTGCCCATATGATTACAGGTTATCCAGCTCAGGCCAAATTGATTTATGCTACAGGCAATGGGGCATATTTTAATTTAGGAAGAATCATTATTGAGGTAATGATTACTATTGGTAGCAAACCACAATCTTTGTTGTATTTTCCATGTTTAATTACACAGTACTTGTATGCCTACAGTGTACTTCGGACATATTCAAGTGTTCTTAAGCCTGTATCTTTGCTTAATATTTTGCCTCGGATATTAAATATGAACACGCAAGCTCAGGGGTCAAATTGCCTTGCTCATCTTATGGGTCAACAGAGCTATCTGCTGCAACAAATGTTAATCCAAATGTTGCTTTATTTGCCAAGATTGATAGGATTGAAGGTGTCTTTCAAGCAGGGTTAGATGCGGGTCATCGCCTAAAGTAGCAAGTTCTTCATCGCTTGACTGATTATTAGCTTTGCTTTTTGGCTTCTTTTTGTCCCAAGGAGAAAACTGATTATTTCGTAGAAGAACTTGGATGATTATTGGTTGTTTTGTTCACTTGGGAATATTGTTGCTTTGGTTATATGAAAATGGCTTATGTTAATTTAACGAACTATTGTTATGTGAACTTGAAGTCATTTGGAAGTTATTTAGAACTTGATGTTCAATTAAGGGGGAGTTCCTATGTGTTGTATGCACTTCTTGATATGTGTCCAATTATCTTCTTAAGGGGGAGTTTTGATATGTGACAAATAATGTCAAAAAGGGGGAGATTGTTAAGATATATGTTGTGATATCTTTTTAATTAATTTTAGGCAATATTTACAATTGGACTTAGTTGGATATACCTTGAATTTTCTATTCTACCTTTTGTGAGATTATTTGAAGATAAAGTTTATTTAGGATAAAATCTTAGCCAATATAGGATTTAATTGGAATACAGTCACAATAGCTTGTTTAAGATAAGGTGCAGATTTTTTGTGATTGTTAGACTCTTCTTGACAACCTAATTCGGTAGTTTTTATCTATCTAAGGCAGCTAATTTTTTGGTCATATTATCCATATTAGACTGTTGTTTTTCTCTGCCTATTACGTGAATTTACTAGGTTGAATTGTGTGAGAAAAATGACTACAACATGATGACTTGATAGCTGTAATTTCAATGATCATGAACTATTTTTGGTGGCTGATTTTATTGTGATTCTATCCAGATTTTGAGACCAAGGATTGTGTGACTTTCTGGGCTGTCGATTATTTTGTTTTGCTTGAAAACCTCCAAGTGTTTTTGGTGTGGTTGCAACTTTTTGTTTATGATATTTCGGAGATGAAACGTTTGTTGATTTGAGGTGTTTTGTGGCTGCTATGCGTGAGATATTTTAGTGACGTTATCAAAGGTTCATAGCAATGTTCTTGGTGGATAACTTCTCGTTTTTTCGTTGAAGAAGCTACATTGTTAGGGAGTTGTTTTTCTTAATCTCAAGCGTTTTTGTTTATGTCCTCTATTGTTTCAATCACTTGAGTTGTTTTATTTTCTTTTTTTATTATCGAACAATTTAAAAAAAAATTCTGCTGAGGTTCAAATGAAGTGGACATATTACTGGGTATGATTTATTTTAACGAGTTGTGAGGACGAGGGATAGTGTCAAGGGAGGGCGAGTCGACTCTGTAATGTCTTGAGTAAAACTGTTGTTGTTCTGTGGTAAAAATGATTAAGCTAAATGAGAGCCTCGTAAATATAAGTAAGGTGTGGCAAACTACGTTACCAAATCTCAGGTGTTGATTTGTTTATTAGCATATAATTTTTCTATTTTCGTTTGTGCTAGAAAATTTACAGCTACTGGCACAGTTGCTTTATATCAAACAACTACAGATATAGTTCAAAGTAACTACGACTGAACTAGAATTTTTGTGAAACTAAGCCTTTT
>JANKYF010023415.1:0-16986 GCA_029829435.1 Erythroxylum hondense | reverse complement strand
TCTAAAATTTCATCCAACCAGATTTCAAATATTGTTAGCTAGCGTAGAATTAAATTTTTGCATAATTCCTGTGGACACGACTCGGTTCTTACCGATCTATTACTCACTTCGACAACCGTGCACTTGCGGTTCACGAACAAGGACATGCCAATCATCAAACGTAACATTAAAATCTAGTTTGATTTTGGACATTCTTTAGGTTTCGAATCAAATGAATAATTTGTTCTGAGGTTTTAAATTGTAAAATATGGAGTTTACAAATTATTATAAGAACTATACTTAGCATAATTACAATTGCGTACCTAAACTGAAAACAAGATTTGTTCCCTAAGTGAACTATAAAATCCTATACGTATATACACACTATAGATTCCTATATATATACTATGAAGGCAATGAACTTTGTTAGCGAGCCACACATCTTTTTTTCACGATTAATCAGGGCTATCATTTGACAACCTCAACTCAAATATCATCAACTGTAGATTTGACTTCTATATTTAAGCAAATTCGTCAATGGCGCTTGAAGCATCTCCGTTACCAAATTACGACAAAACCCAAATCTAGTGCTCCGTGGCCAAAAATCAGAATCCAAGGATAAAGTAACAATGGTAAAGGCGGAAAAAAAAACTAATGATGGCAGCCAATACTATGACAAAGGAAGGATTTCTCTTAAATGGATTTTTTTGAGAGAGTAAAATTTGTAAATATATTATGTACAATGAAGGCAAGTTACAAAAGGATTACACTTTGGAAACCACCTCTCCAAAGACTATCTTTTCTCTCCACATTCTACACTTCAGCTTAATTACTATGAGAATGAAATTACTTTGAGTTGGAAAACAACGTTTCTAAATTTTCCATGAAGACACTAGTGTGCTGATGCATTTTCTTTCAAATTGATTAGTGATAAATTGGTCCCTTATAATTGCTATTGTTAAGGCTATCATAGTGCTTAAGTTCTTCTTCTTGCCTGTGAATCCTTTGGAATTTCTTTCTTTCCATATCTCCTACAAATAGGCATCCATTGCCACCAAATATGCTTTCTTATCCTCGTTAGATCTTGGATTCGCGTATATCTATCGGAAAATGTCAACTAAACTAGCATAGTTGATACCCCAGTGTCATAGTTCAATGATCCTCTTCATAATTTGCTTGGAGATTCTACAATGAAAAAATAAATGGTCTCTAATTTGATCCTCTAACTTACATAAAACACAGGTTTTGCGTAAGGTTAAACATCTTAGTCTATCCACTGTGTTGAGCTTGTTTAACATTGATAACCATAACAGAAAACTGATACTTAGCTTTAGACTGTTATTCCAAACCATTATGCTCCATTCTAGCTTTGATCCAATCCCTTAGTTCAATTCCTTATTTTTCCTATTTGTTAAGTACGCCATAGGTATGTTTAGCCAAATATAAATATCCTCATTTTCAAGATTTAAAATTTGGATTGTTATATTATTCCTCAACACTTTTGGAAATGGCGCCCAATTTACATTTTCCATAAGAACATACG
Source organism: Erythroxylum hondense (assembly GCA_029829435.1). Lineage (NCBI taxonomy): Eukaryota > Viridiplantae > Streptophyta > Magnoliopsida > Malpighiales > Erythroxylaceae > Erythroxylum > Erythroxylum hondense. The sequence goes on along the minus strand of JANKYF010023415.1, from coordinate 15,464 downwards.
CTTTGGATTTTCTGAGGAAAAGTGGAGAGAGCTGACCTTACATGTTGATCCTGTATAACAGCACCTTGACTAGTCCAATTATCACCTTTCCCCACTTTACAGGTTACATTTGGTTTCACTAAGTTTCTTAACTTCAGCAGTTGGTTAACGAACCAAGAAGGAGAGGCTTTTGGAACAATAGGCCAAAGTCTATTTCCTTTAAGAGTATAGTTGTGCAACCACTTGATCTATAATGATTTCTTGTCCATTAAGATTCTCCATGTCCTCTTTAGCATAAGAATGTTGTTGTAGCTATTTATAGCTTCCAATCCTAGTCCACCCTCTTCTTTAGTTCTGCATACATCTTTCTAGATTACTTTTACAACTCCTCCACTTCCTCCTACTTTTCCTCATAAGAATTGCTTCATCATACTTTTCATAGTCTTGAAGAGGCCTTTTGAAAGGAAAATATAAGAGCACTAGTATATATGCATTAAGGAGATTACAAATTTCATAAGTTGTAACTTACCTCCATAAGTTAATGCTCTATTCATCCATGTACCTAGTCTTTTATGAATTTTCTCAATCAATGAGAAACAATCTCTATATTTGAGTCTTTTGGAGGAGATTGGGAATCCCAAATATAAAAGAGGTTGGAAGTGCTTAGTCATTCTAGTAATTCGAGCAATAATGTTTGTAAAATGTGAAGCACTCTCTAACAAGATATAAAGGATCTTATGGAAATTAATCCCAAGACCAAAAAGCTCCTTAAATCTTTGTTGAGTATTCTTCAAAAGGAAATAGATTTCAAGTCTTCTTTACTTAACAAAATGAATTAATATGCAAAACATAAGTTTTTTTAAAGAAACTAACTTGCATTTGCATTGGTACTTAAAGTAAAAGGCGATTGAGACATTATGGTTTGGTAGGAGAGTGAATACTTCTATCGAAATGATGAATAAGTAGGGGCAGAGGACGTGAGGTTCCCTCACTTGAGACCTTTAGAGCCCCTAAAATTTTTTATTGGAGAGCCATTGATGAGAATACCAAACGAAGTTAGAGGTAATGTATGCTTCAATCTAGTTTACGAACTTCTGAGGAAAATTCAATACTTCAAGTGTTTATAATAGGAATGAATAGTTTACACTATCAAATCAAATGCTTCATGAAGATCTAATTAATAACACAAATTTGTTGAGAGTTTTTCCTTGATATCTCTTCATAAGCAACTTATGTTGTCTCCAATTTGTCTGTTGTTAAAAAATGCACCTTGGTTTCCAATGATTATAAAATTCAATATTAATTTCAATTTGTTAGCCAATAGCTTTACTATGATCTTGTATAAGAAATCGGTACAAGCAATTAGCCTAAAATCACTAAAGGAAGCTAGATTTGAAAATTTAGGAGTTAAATATAAGTATGTTTTGTTTATTTCTTTGAGCTTAACTCTTTTATTGAAGAATTCATGCACTACTTACCTTACAATTTTACCTGTCTTTACCCAAGTTTGTGATAGAAACTTCCATTAAGCCCATATGTCGAGGTGCTTTCATTCCATTCATTTTGAACACCATTTTCTTAATTTCTCTATCATCCACTGGTCTAATTAAATATTTTGCTACTTCCTAAAATATCTTGGTAGGAATAAGCTATCTTAGAGATTCCATAGAGGAGCTTGTAGTCCTCTCAGATTCTAGTAGAATTTTTAAGAATTTCATTGCTTCCCTTCTGACATCCTCTAGTTTCAAAACATTCCATCATTACCATCATTTATAAAGCATATCCTATTACAGATTCTTCTAACTAAGAGGGTGTTGAAGAAAAATTTTGAACATTTGTCTCCTTACTTTATCTAGTTAACTCTAATTGTTTGTTGGATCAGGGATTTATTATTATCTAACACTTGTAGGTAGAATTTGAGGATATTTCCTCCTCATTCAATAAGCACCACTCTCCAGGTTTTTTTACAGTTGACTTTTGTATAGATAAGAGTATTTCTCTAGCCTTTTCAATATACATATTGGTATTCTGGCTTCTTTTGGCATTTAAGAGTTTTAATTCATTATTTATTGCTTTTATATTTTGTAAGCATACAAATTTCTTTGCTCCAATCATTGCATTTACCAATCCTTTATCTATTGCCTCCTGAAACTTTCAATATTGACAAGAAAGTTATTGAACTTGAAAGGGAATTTAAGACTAACCTTAGTGAATAAGTTTTTATATCTTTATTGGAGTATGATTAGAGGAACATAGATCCATGAAGAGAGCTTTGCTTTTAGAGAATAAAGTTAACTAGTCCATATTCACTAAGGCCCTATCTAGTTTCTTTCTAATAAACCATTAAGAGGATTGTTTGTTATTTTGTGTAAAATTGTGCCACTTAAGTTTAAGGTCACTCAGTTCCACCTCTCTAGTACATTCATAGATAGGGACAATTTGTTCTTCCTATGCAATTATGCCAAAGCAATTTGGAGCCAAATACTTCATTTGTTACCTCTAGGCAAATTTCAACATAATTGGGGATATGTATTACATTGGATCATTTGTAACTCCAAGACAGGGAAAACGAATGCAACCTTTTATAAAGCAGCCTTCACACTTACCATTTACACAATTTGTAAGGAGAAAAATAGCAGACCTTTTATAGATAAGGAGATCAACAAATACCTGCTTACAAACCAGATTGTAAACTTGATACGCAAGCACATCTATGCTAAGCAACAACAGCACACTCTATTACTGGACATACCACTTTGATGGCATTTTAAATATATTGTAGCCCTTTTAGCTAGTTTTTTCTTGCTACTTGATTTAACTTTTTTGTAACATATAGAAGGGACTAACCATCGTGAACTCATTGTAATGTATGTAATAGTTTTAGATATAATAATATACACATTTCATATTCCAAAAAAAATCCATGTTGTAATTGAGCAAATTATAATGGCCATTGACTTATGATTTGTATAGTGTACTGTTGAAATCTTCACAGACTAGCCAAGGCCCTGAACAATATCCTTTTATCCATTTTAAGGTACTCCAAATGAGATTTATTTGGAAATTAGTATTGAAACCATATGCAAAGGTTGCATTTATTGAAGTTTTCTTCATCTTAAAGGCCACCTTGGAATGTATAAGTTGCTCATTGGCTTCCAGTTGCTCCAGTTTCACTAGGTCATCATTGTAGCATATGATAATTCTTTCATAACTTTGATATTGATGATTGGAGAGTAATTTCCAAAGTGATCCTAAATAGTTCAGTTTATTCAGGTTTTCATTCTTGACTTTAGTTTCTAATAAACAAAATAACAAAGGCTTGTCATTTAGCACAAAATCCCTCAAAACATTAATCTTAGATGCGTAGTTTAGTCCCTTCACATTCCGAACAATAAGAGTCATTTTAGAATGCCTTTACCTTTGGAAATTTTTTCTACTTATCCTACTAGATCTCCTTGTTTGCATCTTCTCAAACTTTTCCTCTAGATTTCCTTGCTCTTCCTCCATTTGTATATGTATTAGAGATGGAGTAAAGTTTAGGACTTGGATTGTGAGAATACAGTCATTTCCTTTGTTTAGTGTATTGATTAGCTCCTTTTCTAGAGTATTGTCCCTATCAACTTAGGAATGAAGGATTTCATCAATAGGAAAAGGACTAACATTAGCTTTTGGATTAACTTCCTCCTGCCCCATTAGCTTAAAATAATCATCTTTCTTAAAAAATCTTTCGGTAGCTTTCCATTCATTCCCTTGAGCTCTTAATGAAGGTCTTCATTGATAAGTGACATACACTTTACCTTCTTTAAGTGAATTTCAAGCTAACAGTCTCATTATTGGTATGCTTTCCTTCAGTTCCTTTGAGATGTCTATACTAAAACATATCCTTGCAATGGTCAATGTAACGTCCTGTTCTCATACTAAAGGGGTAGAACCGTAGATTTGTGTAATTGAGAAATAGCAATGAAAGATTAGAAAATGCATTTCATGCTCATACATAAGGTTAGCTTACACGCATATGAATTTTAATTTTTGCACATGAAAATAATTGTATATGCACCCATTGGCATATTCCAGGTATAATTGATTATAAATGTGATTATATGAGAATTGTGAATTAATTGATTTGAAAATTGATGTGGAGAATATGTGTATTGATTTAGAAATTTTGGAGAATTTTAGGAGAACTTTAAAAGTTGTTGTATAGTAGTGGATTAGGAAAAATGCCAATTGGCAAGTAAATTTATGAATGGAAATAAACATGAGAGTCAAATGATAGTGAAAATTGTATGGGTAACTTTGGGATTTTTGACAAATGATATTGAAAATTTAGAGACAATTGGAATAAAAAGATGGGGCTCATGAGACTAGTTCAATAAGAACTAGTTAGTTAGGAAACTAGCTAAGGACTATAGAAATTGGAAAAGTGCCCAAATCTAATGTCACGTCTTTCTTAGCTTTGAAAGATCAAGTATGGTACTCTTGTCTTTATCTTCTTTATAGCTTTGTTTGCTTCACATTTTTTCATTTACATAGAGATTTTCATCAAATCTGCATCAGAGTTAAATTTTGTTTTCTTCTATTTTTTCCTACTCCCAACTTCAGTTTTTTTTCTTTTGCCTTAAGAAAAACCGAAACTGTTAACCTCTACAACAGTGTATGTGGGTGCATGAGAGTTAGGGTTTTTAGAGATTTTGAAGATGCTAGAGCTTTAAACAAGTAAGCTTGTTATGGTTCTTTATTTTTGTATAAGATGAAGCATGCATCACGTTACCTCGCTATTAAATGGTTATGAAATAGAGATATATATATTTGCTGAAAAGTGAGTGAGGAAAATTTAGGTATGTCGTATATGTTGTGTTTGCATATTCGATGATTAATATGTTAAAAGATAAATTTGTGATATAGAGATGAGTTAAGATGAAATTGAAGAGTTGACAGAACTGAATGAGTGTAGTGGAAAATATGTATAACTAGGTGTAGAAATATTTTGAAGAAAACAGAAATGAAGGCATTGTTTCTCTTCATTGAGAATGTATGCATATACGTGAATATGTGAGGGGTTTTTAGAGATGATTAAAAGAATGGATTTAGAGATGGAAAATATTGTAGATCTTACTTTTAGCTTTTCATTGATATAAAGTTTGAAATTTTTGGAGTTATGGATTGAAAGTTATGGAGATTTGAAGAGAGGGTGTGTGACTAGGAAAATCACTATTGTCTAGAAGATCGCAGACGATCACGACTATCGTTCAGAAGATCGTAGACAATCGCGGTCCAAACGATCGTAAACAATTGGGGTCCAAACGATCATGACTATCGTGCAAATGATCGTAACCCCGCTATTGTCCAAATGATCGCGAGTTCAGACAATCGCGACTTTGAAAGTTGGAGGCTGGCGAGCATCCTTCAATATTTTGGCTATATCTCCTTCGTCCGACCTCCAAATGACATAAGATTTGAACCATTGGACTTGTAACACATTGCTATACCTCTCCACCAAAAAACATCTCGTAATCAAAAACTATAGAATGAAATATGTATTAGTATTTCTACAAGATGTATTTTATTGAGGGATTAAAGTTATTCCTCGTTAAAGAAAAACAAAGAAAAATGGCAATTCTTAAAGGATGAGATGTAGAAATCTAAAATCAATTGAGAAAGATCAAGTGTAAATTGTGTTATAGTCTAACTGAGTGTGTTTACAAATAGTCTAGCATTTTTGAAGTCAAGTACTGAATACCGTTTTAGTTTAAGAACAGTCTGAATTATTTGGAGTATTACTTTGGGAGTACTGAACCAAATTGAATGATCTTGGTGTCATTAGAAACTTAAGACAATGGGGAACATTTTCCTAGAAGAAATTGTTACCAAATTACTTCATTTTCTTAATCATAATGTTCATGGAAAATAAACGCAAAGGTCTGGAATTTTGGGGGATATTGTAATAAAGAATGAGAGTTTGGATATTGTATGATCATATAATGCTAAAATAACATTAGTGAATGAATGGCTGGTATTAAAGTACCAAAGACATATGTATAATGGAAATGGAGAGGTTCATATGATTGTAGTTGTGATTCAAAGGAAATAAGTAATGGGTATTAAATAAAAATGAATGAGATTTGGATACTGTGAGAGCTAATAATGCAAAAAATGAAAAGATGAATAATTGAATTATGAATTTTAATTCTAATAATTTTATTGAGATGTAAAGCTAAGTACAAATTATACTTAGGGGAGTTTTGAAATATGATCGATAATGTGGCGAGAATAATGGAAAGATACCCAGCATTGTCATTCAACATGCATTGTACATATTCCATATTCGTGCATAAACGAATACTTATAATTATTTGATTATTAATGTGTATGCAACGTGTGTATTGCATAATTTTGGATGCGCAGGATAAACGTCTGCATTCAGACGTTTTCAGATTTGGAAGCAAATGCTAATCTAGAGCGTATTGTGAGTAGACCTAGATGGTCTTACTTTATTGTTTATTTTGTTTATGTTATGAATTAAGTGATTATGAATGAAATGCGAATGTGATTTGATAGTGTGACTTTTTTACAATGAAGGTACGAGGTTTCTCATGTTTGAATGAAATATTAAAGTGCTACTTGTATGTGAATATAATGAAATAACTGCTCCTAAATGTGATTTTTGAATGTCAGACCTAGTTCTGCAAAAACATGTGAATATACACATGACTGAAAAAGTGATTCTCAACTTTAATGTTGAATGCCGGACTAAAGTCCGATGATATGTAAAAGTGAATAATTGCTCATATATGATTGATGCATTTCATTACATGAATGCATGAAAGATAAAGGCAGTTGTGACTAGAGTAGCCACCGAAAAAAGAAGCTCAGATTGTGAAAAAGAGCCTAGAGCTCAGAAAGTGATTAAGAGCCAAAGGCTCACTATGTAAAATAAACCCGGTGTCTCCAATGGATACGAGGCAGTTATTAATAAGCCTGGTATTCCTAATGGATACAGGATAGTTATTAATGAGCCCGGTATCCACAATAGATACAGGACAGTTGTAGGCACTCGATCATAACAAAGTAATAAAATGAAAGTGAGTCTCATGAAAACTGTGTATTTGTATGATTTGTATGATTTAAATCGTTTGAATGATTACTGAATGTAATATGTGTTATGTGATCGAGTGAGCCATCGAGGATGGTCACTCGCTGAGTTTGCAAAACTCAACCAAATTTTGCAATATTTTTCAGGCTTAGAGAATACCTCTAATTAATCAAATTGGAGTATAGCCACTGCATCTGAGTAAGAGATAGAGGTCGGGATCAGTTTGCATCTGCATAATTATTTTCATTAATTTTTGTATGAAAGAATGTATTCTGAAATTTTTGTATCATGTGTATTGATCAATTTTATTTTGTAATAACTTTCCAAAAGGGAAAGGTTTGTAAATGAAATTGATCTTGAGTGCAATTATTTTAAATGTGATTGAAAAGGTTTATAAATAAAACGAGCCCAATTTGATTATTGATATTTTGCAAAAGTGTGCATTGTTTTATAATGAAAAGAAAAAAAGTTGTAATGAGATTTTACTGACTGAGTGTGCTAGCATGCCACCTTAGCAGGCCACAGACCTGGATATCACTCAGGATGTCGAGCACGTGTCTTGCGAGAGTGGGGTGCTACAATTGGTTGGTATTAGAGCCTAGAATTAGTATCTTAAATGGGCATTTTTAAAAAAAGAGTCAAGTTACATGCATTTTAGACATGCCTTACCATGCAGTAGCAACTGATCCCTAGGTTGAGTCACATTTACATGAGGCACACGCATGAGCATGTGTTAAGAGTTTGAGTTGATAGAGTTAGCGAGAAGAGTGATGCTCTTTCAGAATGAGAGAAAATGAAAGTTGTGGATAATTAGAAATGAGAAATAGTACATGGTTAGATATGATAAATAATGATTCAATGCAATTGCATTAGAGGATGTATTATTGAATATGACACCAATATTGTACTGTGGTAATATGTCCCCAAATGTCATAAAGATGTGAATGTATTGTCACGGATTGTTTAAGGAAAATAGGGATATAAGTAGAAATGATGAGATTAAAGTGTAAAAGTAGAATGTAATGAAAATAGAAATTGTTATGATCTTAAGAAGATGAACTTGGAATTGAACTAGTTGTTGATTAATGTGACAAGAGCTATGATCCTCCGTAAGTAAATATTAGTGGAGATTGAGATTGAAATTTCAGGATGATTATGTATTTATAACTCCGAATCGATTGTGAATATATATGTGTAACATGAATAAATGACAATAGGAAAATGAGATAGAAATGAGGAAAGAGTAAAAAGGGAATGAAATAGTCATAAATGACTTTAGAGATAGAAATGAGGAAAGAGTAAAAAGGGAAAGAAATAGTCATAAATGACTTTATAAGAGATGAATGATGTGTAGTAAGGAGAAAATTAGAAATGCATATAAGAGAGGATTTTGTGTATGAATGAGATAAAGAAAAAGATGAAGAATCAAATGAGAAGAATTGATGCACTCAATATGGTAGTTAACTCATTATGAAATGAGGTAGCCTCGGAAGAGGTAAATTATGGAAAATTGGAGTAAAAGTTGTGTTAGTATGTTTGATAATGAGAGGAGGAAAGTGCAGGGCACGATAGTGGCCTAACAAAAATAGATTTCTGTCACGATCGTCTTGGGATACCCCGATCGTGGGCAGGAACAAAGAGAGAAATGTTGCCTGGAAACAATTGGAATTCAAGTATGATTAGCGAATGTTAGTAATTGATTAATTGGCCTAAATACATCTCTAGATAAGATGTAATGATTTTGATGGTATATTCCAAGGTATTAGAGTAAATGAATTTTGCTTAATTCCTTACTGAGCCTTATTATAAAGGATGTTCTGATCATATAAGTTATGGCATAAATTGATCTTATTGAGATATTATGAAAAGTAGATATTGATCTTCTTAAGGTACTAAGAATGACTGATAAGTAATCATGAAAAATAGTTGATTGATAGGATTTCATGAGCAGTACCGAGGGTAGTACCAAGAAATCTTCTTTCAAAGAAGAATTTCACTAAGATAGGTACGGTAAACCTGATGATTCAATTTAAGAATGATCAATAAAGGAACAAATTAGAAATGAATAATTAATGAGTCAAAAGTGAATATTGGAGTCATATCCCTAAAGGAGACCCAAGCATAAGATGTAGAAAATGCTACTGAGAGTGTATGCGTTTTGTTTGATGTAAAGTATTCGACTACGTGAGTGGATTTTTTTGGAATTTGAATTAACACTATTGTTAAGATAAGGAGAACTTAGGTCCACGTCACATTCTATGTAAATATGTCTAGGAGATACAAATTATATCTGATGAATGTGTTACCAACACAGGAAGTTAAGTTTGCAAATAAATTGAAATGTGTGGAGAAACTGGTATGAATGAGCAGACATTAGAATAAGTCAATGTGAAATTTGAGGAAATATAAAGAATGGAGAAAATTACTCGAGAAAGATAAGTCAATTGGGATATTGAAAATACCATGAGATAATATTACCTCATCGAGGAACTAGTGACTTAAGGAATTACGAGAACTAATCAAGGGAATATGGAGTTTTGGCAATATTTGTTTGACTTAACAAATGCCCCTGACAGTATTATGATATTGAAAAGAGAGTTGAGGTAAGAATGAAGTGAGAAATTCCAAGGAAATTATAAGAGATTTGGAGACCGTTAGAACTAGCTATATATATTAGACACTACCAGAAGTTATTGAGGGATTTTTAATGATCTTGTCCCTTGACAAAAATGTTTGAGGAAAAATGTGTAAACTGTATGAGTGATGAATACAAAAAGAATTTTGAGAAACTATGATCCCAATATTAATTATATCATTTAGATTTGAAGATTATAAAGAGTATATTAATGTTTCACACCAGAGATTAGGATGAATTCTATTGTAGCAAAATAATGTGATTTTGTGTACATAGGGACAATTAAAGCCTCATGAGCTAAATTTGATATATGATTTGGAACTTGCTGCTATAGTAATTATTTTGAAAGTTTGGAGATATTATATGTACAGAAACATTTTGGATATATATAAATATTTAGGTCAATAAAGTCTGAGGTAATTATGGAGTTTATAAGAACTAAATATAAGGCTGAGACAAAGGATAAAAATATTGAAAGATTTTAAATGGTACAAAGGAGTACCATTCCAGTAAAGCTAATGTTGAAATCGGATGCACGGAATAGGAAATCCAATAGCAGTATGTTACAAATTCAGATATTGAGGTTACCAAACCTAGTGCAATAAATAGCATAGAATGTTGAGTTAAATTTTGGGTAATTCAAAGTACTATAAAATATTGAAATTTAAGATCAGTTTCATATGAAAGAATTAACAAAGCCCAAAAGCTAAGGATGCAGGATTGTGAATCTTAAAGAGGAATTGAAAATGAATATGAATTTCTGAGTTTGAATTGGAAGAATGATATTTTGTGATTGAAATAAGAAGTCTGTGTACCTAATAAAGATGATTGAGTAAAGAGATTGTTAGAGAAGCATAAATAACAACCTATGATATACATCCTTAGGAATACACCAAAATAGCATTTGACGGCTAAGGATGTAGAAGTAAGTGACTACATGTATAAGTTGGTAACCATCTTAACTGTTGGAGATATGCTTAGAGCTTATATTTTGGAGTTTATAGGAACATAAGATCAATGTATAGTTCTAAGTGACTTTAAGCATAACAATAATTATGATAGTTATATCATTAGAATATTGTATAAGGCATAATACGACAAAAAGAGTCATTTGCCATTACACTGAGTGAAGAGGGCCTAAAAATAGTTGAAGGCCATAATCGATTCAAGATATTGTTGATAAGTGAAACATATTTGTAGTAAAAATTAAGTGATTCAAGAAAGATAAAAGAGTTATGTAGATCAACATCAAAGATATGGAATATAGTGAGATGGAAATAAGAGTTAAGTGTATTAACACGATAGAAATGTGAATTATCAAGCGAAAGATGAAATATCTCTGCGAGTATCACCTTGCCAAAATGTGCTCAGGTTAGGAAAAAGGATAAGCTAAGCCTGATATGAAATAGTTTGTACGAAATTATTTTGAGTTAGTATTACTAATGAAAGATGTTTCAGATTCACACAGTGTTACATGGATATGTTTAGGAAATATCATTATAATCCGATATATGTGTTATCGATACCGGAAGTGAAATTTCACAAGAAGCCTAATAGCGAAATTGTGAGTGCGCAAATGAAAAAGAAAAAGAAAAAAGATGCTTGGAGTTTGTTGTATCAAAGTCAAGGAGGAGTGTTGAACATGTGACTTTGAAACAGTCAAAGATATTGGCAAATTTTATGCTGATTTAGTTTAGATGTTATTCGATTTTTGAATTTTGATTAGAGAAAAACTATATAAATTGAGAAGCTTCTACTAAATAAAAATATATAGTCTTCTCCATACATATCTCTTCCTAAAATAAACCAACACAAACCTTACACCTTGCTAAATGCATTTAAGCAAATCTTTATCGATTAAATGCGTGCATATTGAACATTTCAATAACAAATGCTTCTGGTAAATTACCCCTGGTAATTCACTGATCTGGACTTAGAAAAGATCATTGAAGATTAGGACATTAATCAAGGACAAAATAAAGCACTAGAGTAACTATTGCTCCTCGTACTTCTGGTATGATAATTAGCACAACCTCGGATGTATTTATAGCTTGCAGTCTTTGAAATCTTACATAGACAGTCTTCCTACCAATTTTAAAGTTGAAGCAATTGTAAGGACTAATTCATGACATTGGCCAACTAGTTCAAATTATCATAAAAAAAACCGCCCTTCTTATTCAAGATGATAAACTCGTTTGGATTGGTAACAGCTCCTCATCTTTTAGCAATAAAATGATCATGAATCATATCAAGATCCTTCATCCTTAGTGCTTGGCACAGCCTAGTATGATTTCCAGACTATACTCCTACATTCAATTTCATCCTTTGGTTAACTTGCAACCGGAAACCCGACAGAAAGAAAAATTCTACTTCATAAAGCACTCCTTGATGGGGTGCTTGTTTTGCTCAGAACCATTGGAAACATTCAGCCATACTTCCTTTGATTGTCTATTGGTAAATTCTCTAACGGTTGAGCTATTCAGCATATATAATAGGAATTCTCTTATCTTCTAACAGCAATTGATTAATACCCTGAGCTGGCTCGAAAATTTATATTCCTATAAATGGTGATGCCTTCTTTTACAAACTCTTGTTTAATTGCTTGATTTAATTAATCTGATTTGATTAAAACAATAGGTGTTTCAAAAATAAGGCTCTATCATCTTCCCTTCTCCTTGAGGCATATTATTATAATGCCAAGGAAATCTGTTTGATCAGGAATTTGCGATGATCTTCAACTTGGAAACTCTCTGAATTCATTGCTTCGGTCCTCATGCAGGAATTATTGCAAGTTATTTTTTCTTCGGTTTATTCTTTTAGTACTTTCTGCAGTAATCTTGTCGGTGTTCTACCTCTCTATCGAGGATTATTGTATCGGACATGTATTTTTCATTTTTCCTATTAAGGTTATTATCTGAATTGCCAAAAAGTTAATATAGATCGAATTGTTCGAATCCACCAAGTCCATAGTTTATACTTTGATGAATTGTTAGGATTAAGTGGATACGAAGAGTTATAAAAATTTTCGACGATCCTAAGTTGAGTTGGAACTGAGATGATAAGTGGCTCAACCTGCCTATACTCCTGCCTAGCTTTAGTGTTGCGATTAAAGAAAAAAAGGATATTAAAAGTTAAGAACCATGTCTAGATGGCGATGCATTTTTCAGAGTCTGAACGACCTCGCAGTCAGAAAACGTTTGAATGTAGAAAGAATCCTGAATTTAAAAGTTCTCTCCGTAAAGTGTAAGAAATAGGAATGGGATGGTAATCCGTTCGGCAAAGCAAACAATTGTAACCATAAAGCTCAGTTGTTCAATTCATCTAAAAACTAGATTTGTTGTAATTTTGGCTGAAAGAAGTGACATTTCTTGGACATGTGATTTCAAAACAAGGAGCGCATGTGGATTTGAAGAAGATAGAAGCGGTTATGAAATGGGAAGCACCTAAGAATGTAGCTAAATTGGGAAGTTTCTTTATATTGTTCAGGTATTACAGAAGGTTTGTGAAGAGCTTTTCTATAGTAGCAGCTCTACTTTCCAAATTAACAAGAAAGAATCATAAATTTGTATGGACAAAGGAGTGTTAGAGCAGTTTTGAGGAATTGAAGAACAAACTTACAACTGCACCAGTTTTGACTTTGCCTTCGAGTATTGATGGATATACAGTGTATAGTGATGCATCAAGGAATGGATTGAGCTGTGTGTTGATACAAGGTGATAAAGTGATTGCTTATGCTTCTAGGCAATTAAAGCCTTATGAGATGAATTATCCTACACATGACTTGAAGTTAGCGGCTATAATTTTTGCATTGAAGATTTGGAGACATTACTTGTATGGTGTCACCACCAGGGTGTTTACAGACCATAAGAGTCCTAAATATCTGATGAGTCAAAAGGAGTTGAATTTGAGACAAAGAAGGTGGTTAGAACTATCGAAAGATTATGATTTGATGATAGACTACTATCCAGCAAAAGCTAATGTAGTAGTAGATGCACTGAGTAGGAAGTCCACTATGGCACGTGTGGAGACAGTATACCTTCCTTTGTTGAAGGAATTAGCCAGACTTAAAGTGACATTAAGACAAGTCGAATCTGGTTGTGTATTGGCTAATTTTAGAGTGAGACCAGTATTGAATGAAAAGATTAAGGAGTTGCAGGAGCAAGATGAGTATTTGAGCAGGCTTAGAGAAGAGATTAAAAGTGGTAAACTTTCTGGAATAGAGATTAGAGAAGATGGATTGATGGCGGTAGGCAACAGACTGTGTATTCCAGCTATATTGGAGTTGAAAGAAGAGATTCTAGATGAGGCACGCAATGTGCCTTATGCTATGCAGCCAGGAAGTATGAGAATGTATAAAGATTTGAAAGAGCGTTTCTAGTGGAAAGGAATGAAGAATGAAGTTGCAGAATATGCTAAAAGATGCTTAGTGTGTTAGCAAGTTAAAGATGAACACTAGGCACCTTCAGGCAAACTTAAACCTCTGCCAATTTCAAAATGGAAATGGGAAAAGATTATGATGGATTTACTAATGGGATTGTCAAGGACTAGCAAGAAGCATGACGCAATACGGGTGATTGTTGATAGGCTAACTAAGTCACATTTCTTGCCAATTAAGTAGACAGATTCTTTGAATACCTTGGCCAAGAAATATGTGGATGAAATAATCCGACTTCATGGGATCTCAAGCTCTATAGTTTTAGATAAAGACCCCAGGTTCACCTCCAGATTATAGGAAAGCTTACAGGAGGCTTTGGGAACCAAGTTGCATTTTAGTACAACTTTCTATCCATAAACTGATGATCAATCAGAAAGGACAATACAGACATTGGAGGTAATGTTAAAAGCTTGTGTTATGGACTTCAAAGGTATATGGGATGATCATTTACCTTTAATCGAGTTTGCTTACAATAATTCCTATCACTCAGGAATTTAAATCGCACCTTATGAAGCTTTGTATAGTAGGAGGTACAAAACTCCTATTTGTTGGGATGACAAAGGAGAAAGGAGACTTGTAGGACCTGAGTTGGTGCAAGTCACAGTTGATAAGATTAAATTAGTGAAGCAGAGACTTAAAACAGTTCAAGATAGAATGAAGGGCTATACAGATTCCCATAGAAAGGAGATGGGATTCGAAGTTGGAGACAAAGTGTTTCTTAAAGCTTCTCTATAGAAAGGGCTTCTAAGATTTGGTAAGAAGGGCAAGCTTAGTCTAAGATACATAGGCCCTTATGAGATAATTGAGAAAGTTGGGCCTTTGGCTTATAAGTTAGCTTTGCCACCGGAATTATCTAATATTTACAATGTCTTCCATGTATCGATGCTGAGGAAGTACCGATCGGAACCCTCACACATAGTTCAACCTTCAGAAGTTCAGTTAAGAGAGGATTTGTTGGGCCTCGATTCTTTTTCTTCTAAATAAGCATGTTCTCAAATTATTTTTGAGGTTGAGTTTGTTTAATTCCTTTTTGGGTAGAATAATTTGAGATTTTATGGCTTAGGTTGATGGAAATTAAATGGAGGGATTAAGTTTAAATGAGAGTTTTATAGGGTGTTAGTGAAAGTAATAGAATGAGATTGTATAAGGACAAATTGGGAAGTTTACTTAAGTTGTTAAAGTTTAAGGCTTACAAGGAGGGCTATACAAGTCATTTTCGTTCATTAAGAGGAAAAGAATGAAACATCATCGTTTTTGCCTTGGGTTTGAAAGTAAAGAACGAAATTTACAAGGAAAAGAAAGGGAGAGAGCTTCGGTTGAGA
>JANKYF010019749.1:0-17187 GCA_029829435.1 Erythroxylum hondense | reverse complement strand
GCAGAGTTGGGTGTCGTTTTTTTTTTAATTTCATTTTTTGCGAAAATGCTCTTAGTTTTATTTAAATTTTTGGTACCAGCCGATATGTGGCCAGTATTTCAAATATTGACAATATCGGCTAGTACCAGGTGAAACAGGTCAGTATTTAGACCTGGTACCAAAATATCCCATCTTGTACCATTTTTCAGCTGGTACAAAAATAGATTAATTAATTAATAAATTGATTGATTTTTAACAACAAAAATTATTAAAATAAATAGAATTAAAAAGTTAAAAACTAAACTGAAAAGTTGAACGGTTCAAAATTTTCACAATTAAACGAGTTGAATTGGTTGAATATTTTAATTATTGATATTAATCTCCACTGTTACTTTTAGTAGATTTTCTATTAACTCTTTTGACATAATTGACAATTGGCAAGATTTTAGAATTTCATTGCAAAAATTAATAGAAGTGTTTACGATTTTTTAAAAATAATAAGGTATAAGATTTCCGAAAATAATAAAGAAAACCATAAAAATGATGTGCCTTTCTTTTACCTAATATTTGACCATGGCATCAAAAGCATCACTAGAAGGTTGATACTTCATAAACCAAAAGTTTCACATTTATATCAGACTTTTTGAACACAAATTATTGTCATATTACATTATTTAGAGTATCACATTCTCAAGTAGAGCACTTGCTCAAGCAAGAAGTCACACCGTCGAGGTCATTCTGGCTCGTCGAGTACAGATCGGCACAGTGCATGTAGCATGAATCCCCACCATCTCCAGAGGTTGGGGGAGGCCTACACTTTAGGAAGCACTGTGCAGGACACGTTGGGTCCGCGAATGCCTGACAGAGCGTGAGGCACAGCTTCAAGCAGCTTCCTACTCCTCGGTTTGGCTGATAATCGCTAGCGGTGCTGGTTCTGGTGTTGCATATAAGAACTGTTAGTAGCATCACCAATAACACAATGGTTCTTGACCTAACTCCTTTGAGCCCCATGATAGATTGATTGCTTGCTAGTTTGTGAATCAACTCAATTGAAACTGCTTGATATAGACGCACAAAGCGTTTATTTATAGCTCATTCATGTCGCCAAATGGTTTGATATGAGTTACTTTTCTGGTTACTAATAAATACTCACAACACCATTGATTTCCACAACATATTTAATGCTTCCATGTTATCTTTTCTTGTGAAGTAAATCCAATCTGATAACATTAATAACTTTCATGTTTTATTAATAAATGCGACACGAGATTTATGACTTGACTAATACTCCCTCATATTCAAAGTAAGTGTCGTTTTAGAGGGATTTTAATTATTCAAAATAAGTATCGTTCACGATTTTTCATGTATGTTTATAATTTTATTTATAAAATTACCCTTTAATTTTTCTCACATCCTAATTATACAGATTACATTTTCAAGGCAATTCAACATGCAATTAATAAGGGTATATCAAACATTTTACTAACTTTCTTAATAAGTGTGCATCTCTCTAAAACGACACTTATTTTGGATAGGAGGAAGTATGTAATTTGTAGCAATTTATTACGTATGCACATGCAATGCCTTATATATACATATAAAGAATTTATAGAAGCTTAATGCATAAAATTATAATAATTGAAAAAAATTTAAAATTTAATAGAAAATTAAATTGCTATTACAAAAATTGCTTTGGCTTTCATTAAAAAAAATTTAATTGTAACTTTCACATGTATATATCAGACCTGTCACATTAGTTAGACCATCAAATCTCAATTAAAGCACTTGCTAAAGCAAGAAGTGACACTGTTTGAATTCTGTCTGCGTACATGAATTTCGACTATCTTGTTGGGGAGGTCTACATAGCCTTGAGCACTTTAGAAAACACTTCGCGTCTACGAATATGTCACAGAACTTCAGGCACAACTCCATGCATTTGGTGGTCGCGGCTCCTTTTGGTTTGGCTTGTGATCATTACCAGAGCTGTTTATGGTGTTGCATACAAGAATTGTTATAGTACCACCATCAATATAATGGTTCTTGACACAAGTCTTTTTAGACCAAAAAAAAAAAAGAATTGCAGCAAAAAAATGGCTTTTATTATTAAAAAACAAGGTGATTCCTCCTCCTTTTGTAATATGTAGAGAGAGAGAGAGTAAGCTATAAATAGACTATTACATAAATGGCTATTATATAAGATAGAACTAAACGATTATGATCTCTTCTAATTCAGCAGCAAATAACTGATATATAAGGATATCAAATATATCTGTCAGTTAATTGGAGTTTCCTTTACATATTAAACTATCAATTACATAGGAATTTGTTGCTC
Organism: Erythroxylum hondense; assembly: GCA_029829435.1. Taxonomy (NCBI): domain Eukaryota; kingdom Viridiplantae; phylum Streptophyta; class Magnoliopsida; order Malpighiales; family Erythroxylaceae; genus Erythroxylum; species Erythroxylum hondense. The sequence goes on along the minus strand of JANKYF010019749.1, from coordinate 14,876 downwards.
TTTGGATGCCCTTGACGCTAACCATATTTTCTTTAATGTTTCTGTGAATATTATCATCTATCACTTCATAACTTTTGGGATTCCTTATCACTCCATGGACTCACACGTTTGATATCAAGATGGGTTGTGCTAATATCCGCCCGCAAACTGAGCTGGAACTAAAGACATATTTTGTTGCGAAAAAAAGGCAAGAGCAACCTTGGGCACAGGTTTAGTGAACATATCAATAACTTGTGCATTTGAAGACACATGTTTAGTGACAAGTAATCCAAGAGCAACTCGTTCACGTACATAATGCTAATCCGATTTGATATGTTTACATCGTTCATGGAAGACAGGATTGATGGTCATATACAAAGCATAGATGTTATCACAATATAAGACTAGTGCAAATGAGACTGATATGTGGAGATCATTGAAAATGTATGTGAGCCATGTAAGTTCAGCAACAGTATGGGCCATTGCATGATACTCAACTTCAGTACTAGTGCGAGAGATTGCATGCTGTTTCTTTGCACATCAGGAAATGATATTTGAGCCAAGGAAGGTGCAATACCTGGTGGTAGAACACCTCATTGTAGGACAACTAGCCCAGTCAGCATCAGAGAAGGCGGACAATTCAAGAGACGTATTGGAAGTGAGATGTAAACCAGTGCTAAGGGTGCCTTTTAAATATCGAAGAATGCGACGAACCAATTTGAGATGAAAAACTATAGGAGCGTGCATGTATTGAGATATATAATTGACACTATAGGAAAGATCTGGTCGTGTAAAGGTGGGTTATTGGAGAGCACCATTAACTCCATGAAAATGACTCGGATCATCAAGAGAAGTTGAATCAGTAACAAGTCTGGAATTGACCTCTACAGGTGTCAGCATGGGCTGAAAGTGAAGCATATGGGACTGTTCAAGAATGGTAAGCACATAGTGAGACTAAGATAGATGTAACCCATCAGATTAGAGGAAATCTCAATGCCTAAAAAATGATGCACCGGAATTAAGTCTTTCATAGGGAGCTCATAACTTAAAATTTGAATAAAGGAGATAACAAGCTCTATAGAGGATCCTGTAAGAAGCATATCATCAACATAGAGAAGTAAAACAAGTAAACCATTGGAAGAATGAGAAATAAAAAGAGAAGGATCAGCCAAACTACAAATGAAACCTTATGAGATAAGAAACTAACTAAGTTTATCAAACCAAGCACAAGGTGCTTGTTTGAGTCCATATAGAGCACATTGAAGCTTACACTCATGGTGGTTGTTCCATATAAATGTCTTCAACGATGTTGCCATCTAAAAAGGCATTTTTGACATCTAGTTGATGAATGGACCGATATTTTACAAGAGCAATAGTTAAGATTAAGCAAATCGTACTTGGTTTTATGACAGGAGAAAATGTCTCTGTGTAATCAATACCATCCACCTGATGATAGCCTTTGGCAACTAATCAAGCCTTGAGACGATCCAACGTACCATCAGGTTTTAGCTTAGACTTAAAAAACCCATTTGGAACCAATGACATGTATATCTACAGTGCGTGGAACTAATCGCCAAGTTTCATAATATAGCAGGTTCATCAAGCATAGCGACTTTCCAACTAGGATGTGAGAGGGCATATTTAATGTTTTTGGGTTCACGTGGAATTGTAGCAGGTGAAGTTACTATTAAAACATATCGTGGATTTGGCTTAACAATTCCAATTTTTGATCTAGTTGACATAAGATGAACAAGAGGTGCAACATAAGGACGTATTGCGTTCATGGAAGGAGGGGACATAGGTGAAGAGGTTTGGTAATCAGTGTGTAATTCATGAAGCTGGGTAGGGAAGCTGAGTTTGACAGAGGCAGGATTAGGAAAGTCAGTCTCATCAGTGTTTAGCACAGGTGTATCACTAAGTGAGTTTGTCTCAGACTGCAAGCAGTCAATAGATGGTAAAGGAATACGATTTGATGAGGTAGACATTTGAAGAAGTGCACCTGAATTAAGATGAGTATTAGACAAAGATAACTGAGTATCAAATATATGAAGAGCATATGAGGAAGCAGTAGGAACAGATAAAGATTTAAAAGGAAAGAAAGTCTTGTAAAAAACAACGTGTCAAGAAATGAAAAATTTCCTAGTAGATGAATGGAAACACTTGTAACCTTGATGCTTTTGACTATATCTTACAAAAACACACAAAACAGTTTTAGGATCAATTTTATGAGTTCTTGTATCCCACATATAAGGAAAGCATTTAGAACCAAAGACAATAAGTAATGTGTAGCCAGGATGAGTGCCACGTAGTTGAAAATATGGAGTGTCAAAATGAAAAGACGATGATGGTAACCTGTTAAGAAGAAACACTGTCGTGGTAAATGCTTCTACCCATAAACAAAGAGGTGCATGACTATGAAATAACATTGTCATACCTAGTTCATGTATAATTCTATGCCTTCTCTCAACCATACTTGTTTGTCATGAGATTTGATGAATAATACCTGTTGCAATAAAATGTGATGCTAATATGGAATTAACAAACTCTCCTCCACCATCTAAATGAAATATTTTTATTTTTTTATTAAACTATCTTGAGACATTGTTCGAAAGCTAAATATGCAGTAAAAAAATCATATTTATGTTTTAATAGAATGATCCAAGTATATTTTGAAAAATCACCAACTAAACATGCATAAAACTTAAACTTCCTAGTAAATAATATAGGAGCAGGTCCCCACAAATCATAGTAGATTTTATAAAAAATACCAGAACTAAAATGTTCAAAAGAAGCAAAAGGAAGTTTGCTGAGTTTTTCTAATTAACAATTATCACATAAATGTGCAGGTTGTGAAGGACTCGTAACATCGATAAATCCTTTATGTTTTAACAATTGAACAGTTGAAGCTTGAGGATGTCCTAGATGTTGATGCCAAATTTCTATAGTACCAGATTTGAAATGATGAGAGAAGTAGGCTTTTGGTACATCAGATAAGACGTACAGGTTATGCTTCCTTTTCCCTGTTAGTAAAGGATGTCCCGTTTTTCGTTCCTTTACACAAAAACCATTATTAGAAAATTCACAGTTGACAGGAAATTGGAAGGTTAATTGACTTATTGAAAGCAAACTGTTTTGCAAATTTGAAACTAAAAGAATATTGTGAAAAGGCAAAATCTTTTTTCATTTAACATATGAATCACCAATGCCTGTTATAGGTAGAGAAGAGCCATCTCCAGTTAAGATTGAATTAGACCTAAAATATTTATGAATATTAGTCATCATGTTATACTTACCTATCATGTGATTTGAAGCTCCTGTATCAGCAGTCCATTCTACGTCAGTGACAGAGTCGTCTAAGGTGAGGGTAGCAAGAGCCTGTGGGATTGAATCACTGTGAGTCATTCGTTTTGGTACCCACTAGCAAATTTTGGCAATATGGCCTAGTTTCCCACAATATTGACATGTTTTATTCCAGTAAAGATCTCTCTCTGCTACTGTCATTCGTCGTTTGCCTAAAGGTTACAGCTGATATTGAGTTGTCTATAAAATTTTGATTTTGGTTTCGTGACTATTGTGCCTGAAATCCCCGACCTGAGGAAGTGAAGGTATTATTGTATTTCTTTGAAGAACTACGTTGGGATTGTTTCTCTTGCTGGCCATAGAAGGCTAGGCGTGGGAGAGTCAGAGAATGATGCGTTTGTTTGGTTTAAAAACCAATTACGACATTGGCCAAAATTTTGTAGATGTGACATCAGGTCATAATAGGTTGGTCTTGGAGGTTTCAACATCGTTGTTGTAAAGGTTTCATACAGAGGTCCAAGACTAGTGAGAAGGCAGAATACTTTTTTTTTCTTCTCTAGGATAGGTTTTTCAATGGCAGCAAGATTATCACACAGGCCCTTAAAGATGCGTGTGTGATCATCAACGGTTTTCTTATCATCCTTGGAAGATAATTCAATTATTATCACAGTGTAAATTCTCGCTTTTGAGAGTCCTGCACATAAGCATCTTTCAGTGCTTCCCAAACTACATATGCTGTATCTAAACCAATGACAAGTCCAAGAGCTTCTTCAGAGAGAGTGTCGATGATCCAACCTCGAAGATGATCAGACTTTTGCCAAGCAATGAATTCTTTTATCAATTGTGATGTAGTGTTTTCTATGATTTTTGAATCTAGAGTAGTAAATTTTGCTGGAGCTAGAGTTTCATTAGTGATATGATCAACTAAATCTTGGCTTTCTGCTAATCCTAGAATTTGTTCTCTCCATAATGGATAATTTGATTGAGTGAGCTTTAAGGTGACAAAATTTCCAACATTCAAAGACAATGAAGTCATGGTAAAAACCAAAAGATGCTAGCCAACAATAAGAGCAAAGGCAATTGAAGGACAACGAAGTGAGGAAACACTATCAACAAGAGAAGTGGATAGATCTGACCTCGTATCGAGCAATCAATAGAGAATAGTGGATGTGTGTAGCATTGAGCAAGACGAGACTAAACTAAATAACAATTTTGGCTCTGATACCAAGACAAAAATAGGATTGTAACAAAAAGAATGGCTTTTATTATTCAAAAATAAGGTGGTTCCTCCTACTTTCGTAATATGTATATAGAGAGCAAGCTATAAATAGATTATTAAATAAATGGCTGTTATACAAGAAAGAACTAAAAGATTATAATATCCTCTAATTCGACAGCAAACAACTGATAAGAATATCAAATATATCTATCAGTTAATTGGAGTTTCCTTTATCTATTGAGCTACCATATTTCCTTTAATATTTCTATGAGTATTATCATCCTTATCACTTCATAACTTCTAGGATTCCTTATCACTCTATGGACTCCCAAGTTTGATATCAAGATGGGCTGTGTTAATAGTGATAGATTGCTTACCAAGATTGTAATGGAAACGATTTTCCTACTTAATAGGGTTACCATATATTGTTTTGGCACAATCTCTTCCTATTTTATTTCCAGATTCTTAGGCATATTGTTAGCGTATTGTTAGCTCTCCTTTGCTATATATTGTATCTCGATCTCCTCATTGAAATAACAGAAAAAGAAATCAGTTCTTGATTAAGTTGATTTTTTAGATTGTAGTTAACTTAGTTAATCAACTTTATTGACACCCCTGGAGTAGATAGATTCTTTTCATAGCACATTCATGTGGAGGCTTATGGTTTTGTATGAATTACTCTTTTGTTTAGTAATAAATGCTCTAAATCATTGGTTTTGACAACTCATTTAATGATTAATAAATTTTAATCTTTACTTATCAGATAACTCCACAGTAATAATATTAATTACTATAATGCTTTCATAATAAATGCAATGAATGTATTGCTAATATTTGGATATGTTTTTGTTGACAGATACTTACATGGTGTTTTCGTTTAACTGAGGTCTATAAAATAATAACAATAGGAATGCCAGGTAAGAGTGCTCAAGCTTTCTCTAATAAAGGTATCGTAAAAGTTGACAATATTCCAATTTTTCCTCTTCCTTTGTCAATTACATGAAATCGCAAATTTGTATGTAAGAGTAATTTTAAAATAAATAAAATCACAATAGAAATTTACATCTTTTGTTTTATTTTTAATTGTTTAAGAATGTGAAACTAATATATATATATAGGTAAAAATATATAATTTTATTATAATTTTACTTATTCTAAAAATGTACGTGATGTTTTAAATTATTTAAAATATTAAAGGTATTAACAAGTTTTAAAAGTATTCCTTTTATTCAAGTTTTCGTTAAACTATTTTTACATAAACTATTATTAAAGTCAAGCCAAAACAATTATAGATTCTGATATGTGAACAAAACTGTTAAGTATTTAATAATTTCTGTTAAAATAATTTGATTGATATTTAAATAAAGTTTATCTTTAAAGTTTTTAATCCTAGTCTTATACTTTCATAAAATGTTCCATGAGTGCCAAAACGTGACATACATAAGACAAAAGAAAACAAAAGTATCATAAATATATCAAACTTATTAAATTCATTTGTCATATTTCATAAACAAATCTCAAGTAGAGCACTTGCTAAAGCAAGAAATCACGCCATCGAGGTCTTTGTGCTGATGGGCACAGTCTCTGTAGCATGAATTCGGACTATCTGGAGGGTGCTGCCCATGTTTACATGCCTCGCGGCACTTAAAAAGACACTTGGGATCAGAGTATACGTCACAGAACTTCAGGCACATCACCCAGCATTTCAGTTGTCCATTCCCGTTTGGTGGCTCCTGATCATTAGCAATGCTGGTTCTGGTGTTGAACACAAGAACAACCACTAGAATCACCAACGTAATGGTTCTTGATCCAAGTCTTCTCTGCTCCATTGTTGATTGACTGCTACCAAGTTTGTAAGTGCTCCTTGAGTAGATACATATGCCCTTTTTATAGATCTCATTCATGTGGGCACACATGGTTTCAAATAAATTGCTTTTCAAAATATTACTCTAAACCATTGCCTTTTCACAGCGCATTTAATGAGTTAAATGTTAATTTTATATATTAGGAAAATTACTATAATAACATTAATTACAACAGAACGTTTCTAGTTATAAATACAATGTATGTTATCTAATATTTGAGCATCTTTTGGTAAATACATAATAGCTTATTATGTAGACAATCATGTCATGTATGGAGTTTTTGTTAATCGATGATGTTTTATTCCAAACTTGTTTCTCTTAGCCTGTTTTTAATAGAAGTTTGTAGCAGGGGACTAAAATCACAAGAACAAATTACATAATAGTTAACTCTATTGACATGTTTGGAAAAGGTACTCTTTCTGTAGCACATTCATGGGGAACCGCATGGTTTGATATGAGTTGCTCCTTTTTTTTGTAATCAATACTCTAAATCTTTGATTTTGACAACACATTTAATGATTTATATATTTTAATCTTACTTATCAGATAACTCCACTGTAATAATCTTAATTACTTGGTTGTTTTCATGACAAGTACAATGAGTATTGACTAGTAATTGGACATGTTTTCGTTGATAAATACTTAAATGGCAATGCCGAGTAAGAGTGCTCGAGCTTTATTTAATGAGGGATTGTAGAAATTGACAACATTCCAATTCTTCCTTTTCCTTTGTCAATTGCAGGAATCATAAATTTGTATAATAATTTGTCTAAAAGTTAAATCAGAATAATTACATAAGATTTGATGATAATAAAAGTTAAGTATTTAATAATTTTTGTTAAGATAATTTGATAGATAGTTAAGTAATGTTTAATTTTAAAGTTTCCAATACTATAATGCATTTTTATTAATCTTAAATGATATTTTTTAAATATCTTTTAATCCTAGTCTTGTACTTTAGGCCTCTGTTCGATAATCAATAATAAAGAAATTAGAATAAAGAATACGAATGAAAAATTGAAAGCAAGATTGAGAATAGAAATGAAATTCTTAATTATACATGTTTATTATCTAATCACTAAAGATGAGATTAAACAGGTCAATAATTTTGTCAGTATTAGTTATTAGTCGGGTCGGCCGTGTTGGGCCCGGACTCAGTCATCACGACCCGTGGGCCAATCGGTCCATTCTTCAAAGACCAATCTCCTACCTAATGGCTATGCCAAGCCCAATCCACGCTCTCCTCAGCTCGTCCGCATGCGAGAGACTCCCATGCACACGTAAAGACCTAAACTTAGTTGTTGCTTCATATATAAGGTATTATTCTATCATAACGAAGGTACGCAAATCATAACCTAGCTCTCTTAGCTTTACGGCAACCTCACCTTCACCAAAAAGATTGACTTGAGCGTCGGAGGGGCTAATCGGGACATAACCCTCGACGTGCCTTCTTTGTTTTGTAGGGATCTCACCGTCGGAATCACAGCAGAAAGCTGCCAACTCATGGATACAAATGGCAACGCACAGTTCCGCAAGAATCCGGCAGAACCATACTCTAGTCTAATTTTTTTTAAAATTACATTTCAATCCCTAAAAACTGTAATATTGATTTTTTTGAAATATTTGGAAAGAGCATGAAACCTAAAAGCTTGTAGAATGAGAAAACAACTAAATTAGAAGGCCACACTTATACATGTGAAAATGGGAACAGTCGATGACTTTGTTACCGTACCCACTCCCTAATGCTAATTGATATTATAAAAGCCCCGTGACAACTATTGCCCAACGAGAGCCTAAAGAGAGAAGTCCTGCCTATGCATACTTTTTATTTTCCTTTTTCTTTTCTTCTCAATTAAGGCTGACGTGACTCTCTCCTCTCCCTACGTGTATCTGTCCATGTCATCTACCCACCGCCTTCCACGTATTTCCCCTGTTTTTCCTTTCTTTTTTTCAATGAAACCACATGTCACTCCTTAAGTAGTCCCGAGGACCAATCATTCTAAACATGGTGACGGGTTAATTCATGTTACAGAAAATTACTGGTCTAAGTGGAATTTTTATAGATACCATCAAATTAAATTATTGATCTCACTAACAGGAATCTGAACCACCGAATCAGTTAGTATGCTCCAATCCATGAAGTCATCTTTGTTACTTACCTCATTTTTCTACTCGACATTAAATTAAGATACCATACTATTTTGACTTGGTAGATAATTATAAATTAAGGAGGGCGTGGCGTTGTTGTTGTTGAAATCATGTTCTGGTATTCCTTTATTAGAAGTCCATCATTGTACAACGATTTTGAATATAACGAACACTACAACCCAACGGCAATTACTAGTAATGCTGCTACTGCAACTACAGGAAACGTTCTTATAGGATGAAATTCTCATTAATTACAGCAAAATGCTGATATCTTGTACACTACTTTCTGTCTTTATTGATTGGCACTAATCTGTTTAGCAGAATCTTACACCAGGAGAAGGAAAGAAGGTTCGAGGTAGATTATGAGTAGGATTAGTGTTTCAGTTGTTGATTAAGATGACATTTCCTTGACCTCAGGGACAGGGAGAGGAAGAGGTAGAAATGGTTCCATTTCCACTTTTATGGTTAAGTTAGATGGGAATCGGGTGTACTTCACCCCATTACGGTTGGACCAAACCCAGCATCTGCTGCTGCTGACAACCTAGTCTATTGACAAATAGCACAAGTTCGTCCACTAGCTTAGCTTCCAATATTATATATCCTTTCGCATCTCATAACTGCTTTGTGTGATACTTAAGAAACCGTTGAGGCGTCCAGTTCGTTTTCTGGCTATGTATTTGTGTGCACTATATAAAATATTTAGCTTGCCCCTCAAGTACTGCCTTCAACCCCACCTAATCAGCTAAAACGACATGGCATCAACGTGTTCGACTTTTAAGGTTTGTATATAAGTCCTGGCGGGTGTTGGTTCAGCAAATAACAACATTTTACTACAAACATTGTCTCTCTGTGACTGTGTCTGAGACGGAGAGAGGGATGTCGGGCACCAGGATCATGGCACAGTGGGTTCTCGTCCTCTTGATCTTTGCCAGTTGTATGTTTCTGTCACCGGTGGAGTGCATAGTTAGGCACTACAAGTTCAATGTAAGTACTTCAGCTTTAACATTAACTGAGTCTGTTAATAATTAGTGGTCTCATGAAATCAATGTCTTCAGTTTCTGAAACTCCCATTGAATTTTCATTTCTAGTTTTTCTCCACCAAGAGTTGAAGTGACATGAAAACTAGGCTCATCAGTTCATGCTCATTTTGTGGACTTTTCAAGTTGTCTCACCGCTTAGGATGCTAACAGAGGAAAGAATACAACATAACAAAGAAGAGATAGTAAGGTCAACTTTTAAGTCGTAAAGCTTAAGACCAACTATTAGCTAGTGGCTTAGACGACCTGCATCATGGGTCAAAGGTTTTAATGAATTGCTTAATTCGATCATTACATTTTATATATATGGTAGCCATTAAGCTGTTCCATGCATATTAACAAGTTCATATGGATTGACGACTGATGATTTTCCTTGGTGATACATCAATGAAGAAAAAGTAAAGCAGACAAATAAACTTCCGCCATTGCCACCACCTCAGAGTTAATAATAATAATAATGGTTAAGAGGTCTCTGTTCCAACTTGAAGAATGCCTGCCAGCCAGCTTAATTTGATCTTCACCTTCAAGCTGTGATAGGTGCAGACAGTTCAAATAATACGATTTGTTGCTTAAACAAGCTACTCAGTCGGTGGTGCATGGTCCTAACTCAAAGAATTCGATTCAAGCCAGTTGGTGAAATTGGCTGTCTAACCATAGCAAATATGAAATATTTAGTTTTTTTTTCTAAATGATCTTGCATAATTCTTTCTCTAGATCATATGCTTCTAGTTTAGATATTGTGTTATAAGTGGCACATATAGTATTAGGATCACCTTTTATTAATTCCTTTTATACTTGATTTGTTTTATCGTTCGTTCGTTACGAAAGCTTCCACATGTATGACGATGAGTAGGTGATTCTCATGATAATATGCCGTGACTCAAATAATTAGCGAAGTTAACAAGTTATTTATTAAATCAACTTATAAGTAGAAAAAAGAAGCTTAACTTGTGCTTGCTAATTAAATTGTAATTAGTCAATGAGAATGATGGTGTTTGTGTTTAAGTACAGTGGATGGATATCTTTTCATGTCAATGTTAAACCTTTTTTTAATAACCATTTTCATAGATCTAATTTTTTGCGTGGAAGTTTCATACTTAATGATTTATCCTCAAAAAACGAAAATCTTGTCACGTCACGAACTTTATATCGCTTGCTTTATAACTTTCGACAAAAATGATTTTGACATCGATCTAGACATGTTGATTTATATTACTTGCCTAATTTTATTTCATGTCAAGTATCTTTTTTTTTAAATAATCAATTTGGAAGACAAACAAGTTCCAAGTCATACTTTAGAAGGAAGAACACTGCATCGTATTACTATTCAGACTTAGTAATATCCATGCCATCAACTTCCTCGTTTTGTATGCATATCTTTTATATGTACGAGTTGAATATATGATCATTCAAAATATCTTAAAATAACAACAAGGCCTGGTCTTCCTTAAGTAAAGTTAGATATTCGACTCTCTCTTTTTTTTTTTTTCGGTTGCTCATAAGATATTTTAGGAGGGTCTCAATTATAAGAAGACATCTTTAAGCCATCCACTTTTAGACTAATCCTCACTAGAGCAGGATAGGTCCCTTGCGGAAGGCAAAGCTCTAGCCTCAAATTTTAAAGGACTGCATACATGAGGATGGTTTGAACCCGTGACCCCACTTAAACCAAGAGAGCCTCTTTCTAACTCACCTCCATCTTGAGATTTAGATATTCGACTCTCACTTGTGAATGCACTAGCATTAAATACTCGATGATAGTGTTCAGCTGCCTTTTGTAGGGATTAATTTGGGTATGATAAGAGTTTCAAGATGCCACCGACAATTCAGGCTTACCTAGAACAACTATTAGATTAACCCAAAAAAATATATCTTAAAATAGGATAAAAGTATACTTATTGAGGTTACATTAACGAAGTCTGGCAACTTCCCACTCCTGATTGAAGGAAAAAGTTGACCCTAAATCCACATTCGTGTATGTCCGTTTCATACAGGTGGTGATGAAAAACGTTACGAGAACGTGTTCAACAAAGCCAATTGTCACCGTGAATGGGATGTTTCCTGGACCCACTATAGTTGCTAGGGAGGACGACACTGTTCTTGTGAAGGTGGTGAACCATGTCAACTACAATCTTAGCATCCATTGGTGAGTTTGAAAAGACATTCCAATATACTTAATGGTTTTGGTACGTAATAAAATGTCTGGATGATGCGTCATGGTCAGGCATGGGATAAGGCAATTGCGAACTGGCTGGGCGGACGGTCCAGCGTTCATAACTCAGTGCCCTATTCAGCCAGGACAAGTATACACGTACAATTTTACGCTTACCGGACAAAGGGGCACCCTACTTTGGCACGCACACATTCTCTGGCTCAGAGCCACCGTTCACGGTGGTATCGTCATCTTGCCCAAACGCGGTGTTCCTTACCCCTTCCCCGCACCTCACAAGGAAGAGACCATCATCTTAGGTAAGCCTAATATGCAGTGAGAGAAATTAAGAAGCACCAAAAGTGCAGTCACAGTAAGCCATATAGTGATCCTTTTCATGTGATATAATAAAGCAAGATGTTGCAGATCTGTTCTTGTGCTTACCTTGATTGAATCAATTTCATATTAATTAATTCACAGGTGAGTGGTGGAAATCTGATGTTGAAGCTGTAGTGAATGAAGCGATGAAATCTGGTGCTGCACCAAATGTCTCAGATGCTCACACCATCAATGGCTATCCAGGGTCACTAGCATCCTGCCCTTCACAGGGTAATACAACTAACAACAATTCTTCATTATCAACTATTAGACCATCAAGCAGAGTCACTAGCACAATTAATCACACATTTCCCAAGTTGTTTCAGGGATTCTTTACTCTTTCTATTACTTGATTACAGGAGGATTTAGTTTACCAGTGCACTCTGGTAAAATCTATATGCTTCGGATTATCAATGCTGCAATGAATGAGGAGCTCTTCTTCAAGATCGCCGGCCATCAACTCACAGTCGTCGAGGTCGATGCAACCTATGTTAAACCCTTCAAAACTGACACCATTTTGATAGCCCCAGGCCAAACCACAAACGTCCTTGTTAACACAAATTGTAGCTCCGGCAAGTACTTGGTTGCAGCCTCCCCTTTCATGGACTCTCCTATTACAGTGGACAATAAGACAGCCACTGCCACTTTACATTACTCTGGCACTCTTGCTAGCGCCAGGACAACCCTCACCACTCCACCTCCGCAAAACGCCACCCATATAGCAACGAACTTCGCCAAGTCTCTTCGTAGCCTGAACTCCAAAGAATACCCTGCAAAAGTACCCTTGACAATCGATAGTTCACTTTTCTTCACCGTTGGTCTCGGTGTTAATCCTTGTGCTACTTGCCCTAAGGGCAACAGAGTTGTGGCAAACATTAACAATGTCACATTTGTCATGCCAAAGATTTCTCTGCTTCAAGCTCATTTCTTCAACATTAAAGGAGTTTTCACGGATGACTTTCCCGGTAATCCGCCAGTTCAATTTAACTACACTAGCACGCAGCCGACAAACTTGCAGACTACAAAAGGAACGAGGCTTTACAGGATTCCATATAACTCTACGGTGCAATTGGTTCTTCAAGATACTGGCATGATTGCTCCTGAGAACCACCCCTTACATTTGCACGGCTTTAATTTCTTTGAAGTTGGGAGGGGAATAGGTAACTTCAATCCAAACCATGATCCAAAGAAGTTCAACCTTGTTGATCCTGTGGAAAGAAACACCATCGGAGTCCCATCTGGTGGATGGACTGCCATAAGATTTAGAGCCGATAATCCTGGTAGGTTTGTCTAATTTTTCTTATCCATTTTTTATTGTGAAGATCATAGGCAACTTCCATAACACAATAAAAACTAAACACTGTAAAAGAATATTAATACAGGAGAATTTTCGAATTGCAGGGGTTTGGTTTTTGCATTGCCACTTGGAAGTTCACACATCATGGGGACTGAAGATGGCGTTCATAGTAGATAATGGAAAAGGTCCTAACGAATCACTCCTTCCACCGCCTCCTGATCTACCCAAGTGCTAGGAAGAAAGAATTAAATAGTCAAAACGTCAGCTTTACTTTTCTCACTAGAGATTATGCCTAAGAAACGCCAAAAATGATGCCTGCTGAGTCAATAACAAGTATCACTTCTTGAGAAACTAAATTCAATCATAAGTTGCTCCTACTTCAAATAAACTGAATTCAGGATGTATATCTTTAATCTTCTTTTTGTCTTTTCCTTTTCTTACTCGTTTATGGTTTGCTTTTGACCTGAACTTTTTGATTAGGTTTTGTATGTTTGATAATTGTAAAGTATAAACTTTGTCAATTAATGAGTTTAAAAGTCTCTTTGGGGACATTCCATAAGATTGGAACGATACAGAGAAGATTAGCATGACCCCTGCACAAGGATGATACACACAAATTAAGAAATGATCCAAAATTTTAAAACGAGTTTAAAAAGTTTAATGCTCTTTTTTCCTCAATCAACTTACAGAAATATTATTGTGAATATTAAACTAAAAAGAATCATTTGGGACGATTCATTCCATTTGTAAGATTTAATTTACATGTACGGATCAAAGCAACACTGAAAAATTGCCACATAGAAGATGTTTATGTTAGGAGCATTAACTTTGAGTTAAGAGGTAATCTCGCAATATAGCTCAAACTCAACTTAATGTAACTAAAAATCTGAGGTTAAATTGAAAAGTAATTTAGAAAAAAAGTGTGGAAATATAGGATCAGACAACAGGTTGGGGGAATTGCTTCTTTTCGGAATGGATTCACGTCCTTTGCTATTGAATGTCTTATTTCCTACAACATATGTATTATTATTTTTTAAATTATTTACATATATTAATACTATTAAATATTTGACAAAACAATAGTTCATGTATATTCTCTTCCTATAATTTGTTTCAAATATCTTTATACACTAGTCAGTATGATTTAAATGCATATTATCAAGAGAATGAGAATGGTAAAGCAATAAGATAACCAATGGCATAATAAGTTGTTGGAAAATCACAGCGGGATTAGATCCCGTGTGCAATAGAATAGATATGAAACTTTTTATATAAAATTTTAAAAGTCAATATCACTTAATTTCAATAACATGATTAACATATATCTAATAAAGTATATGGATCATAATTCATACCCTATTATTAAGTTTGGTCATTTTTTTTGTATTTCCACTACAACAAATATATACAATTTGCGACGTTTTTGAAAAAAAACGTTACAAATTGTTCAATCTTTTAAACGTCACGTAAAGAGCCAAAATTTTGCGACGTTTCTTTAAAACGT
>JANKYF010019450.1:0-17209 GCA_029829435.1 Erythroxylum hondense | reverse complement strand
GAGTTAAAATTTGTAGAAGTATCACAAATGAAGTTGAAAAATACGAAGGGGTGTAGAAGTTTCCCAAACTTTAAGATTTTGCCGCAGTTGTTTCTAGCACAATCAAAAACCAGAAAAATTAAACGCAAAAATATAAATCAACACCAATATTTGTTAACGCAGTTTGATACACTTTGCCTACATCTGTAGGGTCCTCACCTAGCTTAATTCTTTTACTAATGACAATAGTTTTATACAAGGCTTTACTGAGCTGATACCACTCAACCCTTGACATTATCCCTTGTCCTCACAACCCATGAAAGAATTTCACACCCAATAGTATGATCGCCTCGTACTAACCTCAACAGAGGATTTTCTCAAACAATGTTTAATGAAACAAAATAAAATAAACAACTAAAGTGATTAAACAAAATTCAACAAACTTGAAATAAAAGGCAACTCCCCCAAATATGTCGCTTCATCAGTGAAGTACGAAAAGTTGTCAACCAAGAAATATGCTATAAATCTTTGATATAATCACTGAAACATCCCACACATAGTAGCCACAAAATGTCTCAAATCAATAAACGTTTCATCACTGAAACGTTAACCTAATAAAGCTGTAACAACCGAGACAACTATTGAAGTTTTTTGCACCAAACGAACAACAAAAATAACAGCTACAAAGTCACGAAAACTTTTGGAATTTTCTCACACCAACATAAAAATTGATAACTAAAAAATTACTTAATCCCATAATAGAAAAATTCAATAATACCCAGAAAAACCAACTGCCCAATTGCTATCAATGGACTTTCAAATTATAGAAAAACACAACTACCAAAATCACCCAAAATCAACAATCACATAGCCATAAGAGAGACGCTAACCACACCCAAAATTAATCCACAATTGAACCCAGTTGAAGTCACACCTAAAAAGGAATTCATGGAGAAGTTCATGGTACAACAAGAACGTATCAAACATGACATATCAAACAAAAGCAGGGCTTCCTCGAAATCACGCAAGAGCCATATCTATGCTTCAGCAATAAGATGGATTAAGCATTAACGTAAAGTTAGCCTAGCAAACCTTCCATCCAATTAACAACCAATGACAAGTAGCTCATGGTCATTAGTACATCCACAATGCAATCAACCGAAAGACAACACCCAGCCATGAACCACTCACAATAAACCCACACCAAGCCGTGAACAACACACAAAGATACCTCACCGACACAATCAATCCACGCACATCAGACCTGTAGAGCATATGGCAATTGACCTTACTAACGTCATATGCAAGAGATCTTAACTAGATATAATTCTAACTCCATGCATTTGTCCAAGATAGCAGATATTTAAAATTTAACTTTCAAATCATATAGAAATCCAATCCCACCTTGATTTGGATTTTAAACTAATAATCAATAGTAGATACATTTGTCCAGTTATTGAAAAATGCTAAAACCAAATATCTTAACAGAAGTTATTGTGTGAAAATCAAGCTGCTCTCCATATTACTTCTAACCTAGTATTTCATGAAAGAACCTAACAAATAGAAATTGATTATCACTTTATTTGAGAGAAAATTTTGTCTGGTTGCATCACTAATAGTCATGTTAGTTTAACCAATCAACTAACAGATGTTAGCTCAAGGTTTATTATTAATGATTTTGATTATAACCATAAAATATTACAAAATTCAAATTAGATTTATTTCCTTTTACAATTAATGATCTAACTCTCAAAATGAAATAAAATCATAGGAGAAATGCTTCCTTTCTTGGAGGAACCTTCCTAATGAACTTACCTTATTTATTTCATAATATTCGAAAGAATCTTGTTATCATTGGACTTATTTCCTTTTATTGTTAATTGGTTAATTCTCAAAAGGAAATAAATTCATAAGAAATACGCTTCCTTTTTTGAAGGAACCTCTTTAGGAACTTAACTTTTTAGAAATGGTTCATCTGAAAGGATCCTACTAATTATGAAGGTCGTATATTAGGTCCATGATTACTAGAAGATTTTTGGCAAAGATGACATCAAAACTATTCGGATTTAAGTCTATCCAGTTGACTAAGGATGTAAGCGTAGCAACGGTTAGTTAAAGGAAATGTCTACTTAAGGAAGAGGCATTACTTTTGCGAAAACATTTCAGACTCTTGAATTACGTCAACAACATCAGTACTCTTGAAATTCATATTCTTATCAAATCTCTTGTGCTTTAGAAAGTGAAAATTCTTTTTGAGAGAGATCGTTGAAGCTTATATCGAGCAAATTACATTCTCATCTATTGAGATCTTGTAGAGGCTATTTAAATACTACTAATTTGGAAGGTTAGAGAATCTTAAAAAATATGTACTCGTGAGCTTGAAGAGGCTTGTCAAATTACTACTTGAGATTTTAGTGAAACACTCAAATTAGATGCCTGGGGACTGGACGTAAGCTTGGGTTATAACTCGAACTAGTATAAATTGACTGCGTCATTCCTCTCTCTTTTTAACTTTTAAATTTTTGCATTATATTATTTGTGATTTCATTTTTGCAAGATGCTCCTTCACTTTTATAATAGGCTCTTTATGTTTTTAAACCTACAGGAGGTTCCTTTCAGTTTTAACATGCGCCTTTTGTTTTAAATTGTTTTTAAAGGATTTATCGTTTAATAGGCTCTTACTATCTAGCAGGCTCTGATTGTCTAATAGGCTCCTATCATTTGATAGGCTTTTATCATTTGATAGGCTTTTATCTTTTTAAATTTTAACAGACTCCTGTCTTTATACGAATTGAAAGTAACTTGGAAAAAATTTCAAATCACACACAATTAACCTTCCTCTTGCGTGTATTTGCTTTATCATTTGGTATCAGAGTACATTTTCACATTTATTGTGTTTTATAGCACGTGATAAATCACGATAGACAAATTGAGAAGCCTTAAAGAAAATTTGTTTCTAAGCCTCCTTACTTTAATGGAAATAACTACTTATACTAGAAAGAGAAAATGACAATCTATCTCCAATATGTAGATATTGAAGTCTGGCAAGCCATCAGAGTTGGAGCTACACTTCCCAATACAAAAAATGTAGAAGTATGGTCTGATGCTAATAGAAGAAATGCACAGCTAAATGCTAAAACAAAACATCATCTAATCTTTGAACTATCTCCAGAAGAATAAGATAAGATATGTAACATACCACTCCCACAGAGCATAAGCCCGAACATACCAGAGGATATTTGAGAAAATACTCTACAGAAATGATACATTAAGACAATCAAATTAACTCAATCTGAATCGTCAAACATATCATAAGCATTCAAAACATTCATTTCTTCCTATTTCTTTCACAAACATATAAAGTCATATATGTCATTATAATTTAGAATCCATATATACATTGCATAACAGTTGAGAGATTAATCTTAGTACAAAAATGTGTAATATGATATGGGATGCTAAGGCAAAAGACTCTAACTACACTCCTTAGATTCAGCTAATCAGACCTTTGAGCCATTCTTGTCCCCAAAATGCAAGTACTAGGCTTCTATTATATTATTTTAGTAGCTAGAACTCCTTTGAACTTGAAAAAAAATGTTGCAATTTTGATGAGTTTGCAAACTTAATGAGTGAACCATCATCGATGTATTCACTCAAGTCGGATTTCAAAAACAAGTATATCAAAGTTTATCATTCTTCCACAAGCATATCATATAAGTTAGCATTGCATATCAAAATACATCCTCCATTAACTTCAACTGTAATTCAGTATTTCAAAACAATTCAATAATTCATTTCAATTTAATCATTTGATACATGTAGGGATGTATATACAAATGCATATGCGTTTCTATTCTCATTTTGTTTTGTTATGACCAAGTGCCTATCAACCTAATTTACTGTCCCGTATCCATTGTAGATACTGAGATCAATTCTGACCCGTATCCATTATGGATACCGAGTCCATATTATCTGAGCTTAAGGCTTTTTTTCATAATCCTGAGCTCAAAGCTCTTTTCTGCACATCGGTCACTTTATTCATAACTCCTTTATCTGATCATGCATTTCAATGTGATGAGATGCATCATTTCATATGCTATGTTTTCATTTCCTTTCATCTCTGTGTACTTATGCCACATATATCAAACTCCTTAGATCTAAGTCTGAAATTTATCAATCAGTTGTACATACGTTCCATATTAAACATACAATTCATACAGAAGCATATATAAATGAGTTTACATATCTAAGTTGACTCACAGTACACTTTAAAAAAGTTACTGCCTTGATGTTCCGGCAATGTCTAGATGTTGACGATCATCTTGCCCGTTTATTGTCATGCAATACATACACTTATAGTTCACAAATCACTAATTTTTTTAATCTTATGAATATACAATCATGCACATGTATATGTGTCATGTTTCAAAGTATACTCAGTTGACTTTCCAGGTATGTATTCTTATACATAGATATTGACTATTCAATTGGTGCTTATACACCCTAAGACCATTCAAACATTATAGCTTGTATACTACCATTTTGCAATCAGGTTTATACATTTAAGTAAGCTTGATTTACTCCAAATTCATTAACCATACATTAAACTTATCCGTGCACATTTTCATGATCATAAAGCCTCTTATAACACACACACACAATTGTTACTTTAAATATGGAATTTCAACAAGCTAGATCTATACATTCACCAAACTTTTTCCAGCAATATATATTCATACCTTTACCTAATTCTCATTCATGATTACCCCATGTCCTTCAATGCTCATTCATCCATACCTTATACACATTACTCGTGCCATTAAGATCATGTTTGCATTAAAAGAACACATAAATTCCTTTAACAAATCATAATTTCCAGCGTTGAATACAACCACAACAAAACAGTCCATTCTTCAGGTTATGACATCAATTAACTACATAAACTTATCAAGCTATTAATTAATTAATCAAGCAAAAATCTAGGCTTGTTCATAGCCTTAATCAAATCCAAATATACTAATTCAGAGTGATTTTTCTTAGTTGGTTTGACATGTACTGAAAGTTGAAATTAAAATTCTGGAATTTGTCATCAACATCATTAATGTGTGTAACTTTACTACCTTCAATACTTCACTAATTTTACAAGCTTAAAGACATCACTAACACTTGAAATTTTCCAGATTTCATGTCCTTTAAGATTACTTCATTTTAGGTTAATTTAACTTCCATATTGGTTACCTTAAATCTCAAGCATGGTATGAAAGGTTATGCAAAACTTCAATTTTTTTTTAATGTTTTTACTCAATTTAATAGTGTTGTTAAGTGTATCAGAAGTGATAATGGTCAATAGTTCAATGTTCCAATTTTCTATGAATCAAAAGGCATAGTTCATCAGACATCTTTTATTAAGACTCCTCAACATAATAGTATTATAGAAAGAAAACATCAGCATATTTTGAATGTAGCAAGGATATTAAGAATTTAGGCAAACTTACTTATCCATTTATGGGGTGAATGTGTTCTGCATGCTATTTATTTGATCAATAGAATACCCACTTTTGTTCTTAACAACATATCACCTTTTGAAGCATTATACTCTAAACCACCAAATCTCAATAATTTGAGAGTTTTTGGCTGACTTTCTTTTGCTTCAAATCATTCTAACATTAAAAATAAATTTGATTCCAGAAGCATTAAATATGTTTTCTTTGGTTTCTCTCTAGGTATTAAAGCTTTTAAACCTTTTGATATTAAAGCTTAAAAGATCTTTACTTCTCAAGATGTTTCCTTTTATGAACATGTATTTCCTTTTTCCGCATTAACTACTAATATGCAGATTTCTGATAAGCAAAGCAATGATCACTTAATTTTGCTTTCATCATCAGTTCAGCCTTTATTTGATGACATTCAACCTATTCCTGCTATTTCATCATTACCATAAATGGATGTCACCTTATCAGATTCTGTTTCAATCACACTAGAAATCATTCCTTCATTTGTTCATTGTCAACCTAAAAATCAGATTCAAGCACAAGCTCAAATCCAACAACATTCGAATCAAAGCTTGAGAAGGACCCCAAGAACAAAGTCAAAGTCACAATACCTAACTGACTACAAATGCATGGCTATTCAAAGAACAAGTCATCATCAACTTTCTAATGTTTTTTTCTTATATAAACTAACTCCTAAACATTATACATTTGTGATTGCAGTGGATCAAGAAAATGAGCCACATATTTATGAACAAGCAGTCAGAAATGAATATTGGAGAAAAGCAATGCAAGCAGAAATAGAGGCCCTATAGAAAAATAACACCTAGGAACTAGTTGATTTGCCAACAGGAAAGAAAACAATCAGATGTAAGAAAGGTAGATGGATCAGTGGAAAGATATAAGATTAGGCTAGTTGCTAAAGGCTACACATAACAAAAGGCCATAGATCTTTCGGATACTTTTAGTCCAGTGGCCAAAATGACAAAAGTCAGTCTTCTCCTTGCATTAGCAGCAATCAAAGGGTGGCATTTACATCAACTGGATATCAACAATCCATTTCTTCATGGAGACCTTGATGAAGAAATGTATATGTAGCTTCCTAAGGGCTATGATGGTAATGGAAGGCAAAGTTTACAGATTGGTTAAATCTCTTTATGGCTTAAGACAAGCTAGTCGCCAATGGAATGCCAAGTTGACTTCAACATTACTTTAGTACGGTTTCGAACAAGCTACATCAGATAAGACTTTGTTTCTCAAAACTAGAAGTGAAGGTTTTCTAGCACTTGTAGTATGCGGATGATGTCATAGTGGTTAGTGATAACACAGAAGTGATTTATAACATTAAATAGCACCTACATGATGCATTTACAATTAAAGATCTTGGAGAACTCAAGTTTTTTCTTAGACTTGAAGTAGCAAGATCAAAGCAAGGAATAAATATTTGTTAGAAGAAGTACACACTGGACTTGCTCAAAGATACTCAGTTTTTAGAATCAAAACCAGTATCTACGCCAATCTTACCAGAGACAAAGCTCTCGAAGGATGGAGGTGAGAAATTGGAGAATGTTACACAATTCAAAAAGTTGATTGACAAGCTTCAGTATCTGACTACAACTAGATCAGGCATCACGTTTGTTGTTCAATAGTTAGCACAATTCCTTGATTTTCCTATAATGGATCACTTGATTGTTGCTCACAGAGTACTACAGTATTTAAAGAAAACTATAGGATAAGGTCTTTTCTTCTCTTCTGATAATGAAGCTAAGCTCAAAGCTTTATAGGATTCAAATTGGAGAACTTGTCCAGATACTAGGTGATCTATTACAGGTTATTGTGTGTTTCTTGGTCTTCCTTAATTTCTTAAAAAATCAAGAAACAAAACACAATCAACCGCAATTCTTCAGAAGCAGAATACAGAGCTTTAGCAACTACAACATGTGAAGTGCAGTGGTTAAATTACTTACTCGATGAACTACAGATGACTCCTATTGTTTCAACACTACTATTTTGTGATAATCAGTTAGCGCAAAATCCAAATTTTTATGAACGTACAAAGTATATTGACATTGATTGTCATGTGGTTTGAGAAAAACTGCAAACTGTGGTTATTCTCTTACTTCCTGTTTCTTGCAAACATCAACTGGTTGATTGCTTCACAAAAGGACTTTTCTTGACTGTTTTTAAGGATTTTTTTAGTAAATTGGGAGTACATAATATATACTCACCAGGGTGGGGGGAAATATAAGAGTTTTTTATAAAAATTTTAAATTGTAATCTTATCTTGTAAAATTAAGAAAATTTAGAAGAAATGGGTGATATTTATTCCCATTTATATAAGAAAGATACACAATTTCATCAAATTATATGCTTTAGAATTTTGATGAGGCCGCGATTAGATTGGCAACAGCATTTGTCGTTTTGTAGATTCTACGCATATTAGGAGGTAGTTTTTATTATAAAATAATGTTGAATTGAACTCAAAACAAGGTTCAGTGGACTTGAACCACGTTTAACGTAGTTGAACTTCGGTTGACAGATGGAGCAGAGCAGGAGCACTAGGCAACTGCTACTTAGATTCTCCCAGAAGCAACACCCCCAAGTCCCAACCGTCTCCTCAACTAAAAGGGGGCCACAATCCTCTGTGCGCTTCTTACCGCAGACCCGCAATCTCCACCGCCAACTCACGCTTTCCAAATCATGATTCCCATCAAACGACTACATGTGTACGGCCACGTGTTGAGGCTTTTATAAGGCCCATTGTAACCCAGCCACGTCACTATTGCCCCGAATCGGTTGTTGGCGCGAGCTGAGCATTAAGATGTGGCAGTCGTAATTAAGAGGAACTAGGAGGACAGTGTTGTAATAGACACATTTTAACAGACAGGTCCAGGGAGGGAGAGAAATGAAACAAAAGGGAAAAGACTAAAGAGAGAAACGGCTTCTCTGTTTCCACTTAACAACGTTATTTGGTCTTAGCCAGCAACTAACTAAAAGCTTTTTTCTGCATTCTCGGCCCCGATGGCCGATTCCGAGGTAAAATTACCTTCCTATCCCATCGCTTTCAATCTCTTCACCCACGACCACCTTTCTCTCACAGTGCTTCTTACTTTCATGACTGTTGATTTCGATTATTTCGTGTGTTTAGTTCTACATATTCGTTTTGTTTTGGTTTTTTTGGTGGGAACAGAAATTGACGGCGTTGAAGAAGGCGTACGTCGATATAATGCTGAACACGGCGAAGGAGGCGGCGGCCAGAATAATGGTGTCGGAGAGGAAAGCGCAGAGGTATCGGCGCGAGCTTTTTGCTGCAAAAGACGAAGCACTTCGTATGCTGCTCAGGCTTAAACAGATGTTAGATGCTAAGGTACAGTGGTCTCTTCATTCTCGTGTTTGTCTCTCTGACGGGAGTGGTTTTTTTTCTTTCTTTTTAAAAGTCCGGTTTCAGTTTGTGTTAAAGTGCTGGTCTTGATTGTTATTAGAGTGTTCCTTACTAGGATTCTCCTTGTGGGTGTTTCGTGTTAATTCCTTGTATGGCAGAAGTGTCTTTCTGGTCTTTAAAGAATTTCATTTGGTTGTTTTGTTTCCTCTTGTATGAAGTGAGTGGAGTTTCCCCATTGTTGAACGACGCTTGATATGTGAAGTTTGTCTTCAATTTATTGAATTTTATTTCTAACTTCCCCTTTCTTTTGCACTGTTTCTACTGGTGTTATTATACCTGGTTCACTGCCTTCTGATTGGACTATAGGATTTTCTTCTGGCATTGCCAATAGACGAGTAAAAATGGTCTTTTTACATTGGATTGAAGTGTTCTTCAGTTTTATCCTTTGATGTATTGTGGAGGATGGCTTACTGGCCGGCATTTAAGGGAAACTACTGTTACTGCACTGTCATTATTCTTATATTTCTACAGAATTTCTTATCCTATGATGACTGGTAGTTGGATCAGTGTTGCTAGTCATAAATCTTCGGATGTCTCTAAGAATGTAGTCTTCTTCAAAAAAAACAAAGTCTCTAAGAATGTAGTCTTACATCTGCCAGAATAAACATCACAGTCAGTTTTAAGTCCTGAAAGACTGTGCATTGAAAAAATGTTCTCTAAGTTGGTACAAGTAATCTCCTGATAATGAATCTGAAATGCATGCAATGATATCCAAAATAATTTAATGGTGGCTAAACTTGTTTATAACATCATGCAAATTCGAGTTCTTTAGGCATATTAACTGCTTATCAATGAATATTGTTACAGCGTTCACTTTTAAACAGTTGAGAGGCATGCTTTGGAAGATATCAGTTGCTGAAGCCACCACTTATATGTTCTGCACTTTCAAAAGAAACACTGCATGTACTTGAAAAGCTTTTCCCTTTCATGATGACCCAGATTATTGCATGGCACATTTTTATCTTGTTCTTTAAAATTTTTATATTGTAACTTGTTCTAAATACTTCTGCTATAGACCATAGTATCCACAGACAAAGATCAACGCCTATTAAATTGAATATAGTTTCTAACACACTTAGGTCAAGACTTGGTCCTCTGTTTGATACTTCCACTGTTTGCTCAATTTACAGTTAGTTACTGCTTTAACTAGACAACTTACCCTCACTAGATTGTTTGGGTTGACTGGCGCATGGTCTCTCTAGGTTAATGAAGCAGAAATGACAGTGTTCAGTAAACAGAGAAAGATTGAAGAACTGGAAGCACAACTTGGGGAAGCAGAAGATATAGTAAAAGATCTTAGAGCAGAGCTGCACCAACTGCAGGATGAACTGGAGAGGGCGACCCAGAATCAGATGCAACCTTTGGGTGTACAAACTCCAGATGGAAGTGCTGCAACTCATGAAACAGAACTAGAGGAGAAAATATTGTGCTCTTCTCTGCCTGCTGCACACTGCACCATAACTAAAGCTCATGAGACGAAGGATTCAACTTTGGATGGAATATGTGATAGTACCCTATGCCACAGTGATAATTGTTTCCACCAGGACAATAGCTTTGATTACAGCCCTGACCTTGCTTCGATTATGATGAGAAGCAAAGAGCCTGAGCTGTACAGGAACGGTTGCACTCAGAGGATTCGTGCATTTGAAAGGAACCAGCTGGATGAAGATGATTCGCTTTGTGGACAAGCTGGTGTTGCAAGAAATCTAGTATGTAAGGGAGAAGGTGAAGAAGACTGTAAAAAATGCAAGAAAGTCAGTACCATGAATAATAACATGTTTGATGGTGATACAAGGCCAGACGAGGCCATGGTGGTACCAGCAGATGATGCCTGCTTCCAACTTCATGCTGTTAGATTTAACAGAAAAAGAAAAAGAAAAAGAAAGAACAGGAAATGCAAAACTCTCCTGTTTAAAGAATTTCCTTATCAGGTTGACAATACTCTATCCGGTAAAGATTGTCAGAAGGATCAGGGAACACTTTTACTGTCAATTTCCTCTTCAAATACATCGCTTTGTGGACAAGCTGGTGGTGCAAGAAATCTAATATGTAAGGGAGAAGTTGAAGAAGACTGTAAAAAATGCAAGAAAGTCAGTACCATGAACAATAACATGTTTGATGGTGATACAAGGCCAGACGAAGCCAAGGTGGTACCAGCAGATGATGCCTGCTTCCAACTTCATGCTTTTAGGTTTAACAGAAAAAGAAAAAGTAAGAGTAGGAAATGCAAATCTCTCCTGTTTAAGGAATTTCCTTATCAGGTTGACAATACACTATCCGGTAAAGATTGTCAGAAGGATCAAGGAACACTTTTACTGTCAATTTCCTCTTCAAATACAAATGAATCAAAATCGCAGTCAAGATACTTGGAAGCCATTACATGCGATTCAGATTTCCTTAGGTCTTGTACAGGACAGGATATAGGGAACAACGATAAGCTATTGTCAAATGAGCTTGCATTGAGTGGAAAGGAAGCTGTATGCACGGAGATTTCAGAATGTCCAGTGAGTAAACCAGCCATTGGAGTAGACAGTGTATTGCTAGTAAACTCAGATCCAAAAGAAGCAGATGCAAGCGTAGCACTGACTAGGCAGCAAATTGATAATAAGTTCCTCAAATATACGTTCCAAAGGAAACGAAAGAAAGAGGGTACAAGCAGCCCTGATGGGGAATCGTCTCTTGACAGTAGCAGTTTTGCAAGAAAAGTGGAAGAGAAACCGAGTGACATTATGGTGGCACAAAAGCCTAGCTTGTTAAACGAATCATCGAGAGATGGTCGAAGAGTGGCACAAGTAGCCCGTCAGGTTGGTGATTAAGTGATACAAACCGTCCCTACCTTAAATTGTGCAATTCTTGTCGTTAACATTTTTGGCTCTGAAGTTCTTGCAGTGATTGCCTTTGCTCTTTAAGGACCCAAATCCCTTTCGTGTCTTGCATAAAATAAGTGGAACAACAGAAGGGAAATGGAATTCAAGAAGAATGAAAGATATAATTAAGGAGTAATCTTAGAAAAAGAAGTAGCAAAGGAGTATTAGAGTAGGTAGAAACCAATGGCATCTAATTCGTTATAATGGACTAAGTCTTGGCTAGAATCTGCAGTTACTAATCTAATCAATGCAAAACGAATCCAAAATTTTGCTTTCAATAATGTTTGCTTTTGTTATTGCTTTCTCACAAGACTACTTTTGGGATGGACTTGTTTATGTGGTGTTGCTTAAAGCATTGTTCCAGATTACACATTCTTCACTCAAAAGCATTCGTGTTGAGTGAACTTTCTCATTCATATTTGTTTAGTTTGATTGTTAATAGGTCTCAGATTTTTGTTGTTTTTAGCTTATATCGTTGTCTGAGAAGAAATGGCACTGCTGATCAGACGTGAGAGAAGACGCTTTTGTGTTGTAGCTCCACAGATGGAGTTTTAACAAAGAATTCTGCTGCGTTGACATAGCAGCCTTAGCAAGAAAGAGCGATAGGTCCTCTCTTCTTTTTTGTTATTATCTATATTGTTGTATTTCTATAGTTTTATTATCTTTTCTTAACCATAAATATGGAAGGTGTCAAATCTTAATCAGATTTGTTTAATTTTATGGTAAACAGAAGTTTCTGTAGTGCCGCATAATTCTAGCACTACGAACCAAATTATAAACGAAAATCAGCAATGGATGTAAAATTCCACCATTTCTGCACCTTCTTGTCCGCCAAACCAACTTCAAAGAACATCTACAACCAATTTAAGTTATATTTTGCATTAAGTTATGATATAAGATATATCCTAGGAAAACTATTTAATAAAAACTAATTTAGGAATATATTAAAAGTATATCTATTGTTTATATTTCCAAACAAAATTACATAAAAGAAATTTAATCAAAACTTTATTATTAAAGGAGTGAAGATTTATAACATTTACATTTTGATGTTACAACTTAAAATTGAACGAAGTATCCCTTAAATATCATGGTAAAAATTATAAAATTTAAACTTGGATAACTTTATTTTAGTGAGTGAAACTTGGTGCAAATGTTTTATTTCATGTATAATTTGCTTCATTTATATGTAAGTTCCAGAATTATTTGCCCCAAGGATAATGTGAAGAAAGAAAAATCATTTGAATACATGTTAATGAATTAATTAGTTCTGTTTTTCATATTGCATGTGGCCTAATAAGTAATAACAAGTGAAGAACAGCCTATGCTCAAGCTTTCTATTTTTCCTTTTCTTAGTTTTTTTTAAACTTGTAATTATATAACTAATAAAACGGCCAGAAAATTTGAATCAATTGGACCAATCTAACCTGCGTCAACAGACTCTCCTAGTACACCTGACCTAGATCTAAAAAATTGACGGAAAAAACCTGGCTGAATTACATCAGGAGAAGTAAATTCAGAACAAGCAATAGTAGTCACAAATTGGGGAAACTCCTGAAACAATAGTAGTCACGAATGATGCGATGCACACGACGCCTGAAACAACAGACATGCAAATAGGAAGCTGATATTCTAATTTGAAGCTGAAAGTGCACCTGTACTATTACACGTGAGTCCATTTGCATAAAAACTGAAAAAATTACAATCTATACACATTCATCTTCTATAAGCTGCTTCTCGTGGTGAATCTTCGTCTTTAAGATTGCAGGGAAAATAAAGAATGCTACTAACGAACCATTATTACATTAATTGGATTCCCTTTGACACGCCATTGCTCCGATGGGGTACTATTTATATCGACAAATTCTAATTTATCACTTTCGAAGGAGTGATAAAGCTAAGTGCATCCACCAAGCATTTTGCAAAAGCTAGCTTCGCAACTTACCAGATACAAACCATAAATCAATAAGTTCAACATTCTCTTCATGTTACAGTGGTTTCCCGAGCCAGTAAAGCCGCACAAATGACGCCATCCAACAAAACAAAATCTGCACTCAACCGAAATTTCAATGAGTTAATCACAAATGTTTTCTTAATAGAAGAAAGAAAAACAAACACAAGCACCCATACACACTTGGATCTTGAAACAGGCTGAAAAGCAGAAAAATAAAGCACGAAGTTTATTTTTCCTTCTGAAAAGGCAACGTGAGTGGAAGAATGTCAGAAGAAGAAGGTTAAAAGGATCAAACTACATAATTGGCACCACCACCCCTTTCCACCGCAATTATATGTCCCTAAATTTAATGATAGGCAAACAGGCATTCAGATAATAACTTCGTATGTAGCCTAACTATCAACTAAATTGTCTAAATTTCAAGGCTGCAAACATTGCTGGAAAGTTGGTAGGTAGTGTTGACTAAGTCTGATGCAGTCATTATACCGTTAATTGTCAAATGAACTACAATTTGCATGCAACTCAGCTTTGATTTTGAATGGAAGCATGTGGGAAAGAGTGAATCAGGGTTTTCTTTCCTTTAGCATTGGACTTGCATATCAAACAAATAGAAGATCAGACGGAACTAAAACCAATTTCTGATAACATTACCTAATGGTTCCTGGCTAATGCTGTGCCACTTCTGTGTTCCCCCTTCAATCGTCATGAATCTCTGCTAGGGGATTCACAATGAATCCACCTCGACCCTGTTGTTGTAACCTAAGTCTCTCAAAATTGA
Source organism: Erythroxylum hondense (assembly GCA_029829435.1). Lineage (NCBI taxonomy): Eukaryota > Viridiplantae > Streptophyta > Magnoliopsida > Malpighiales > Erythroxylaceae > Erythroxylum > Erythroxylum hondense. The sequence goes on along the minus strand of JANKYF010019450.1, from coordinate 2,700 downwards.
ATGTTTCAGCCCTGGTACTACCATTCTTACCAGCTCTTTGACGAATGGCTGTCGACGAAGTGGCACCAGCAGAAGATAACCTTGAGAGTGGTAAGCGACCATCTGTTTTCCTCCAAAACTTGGAGCTCAAAAAATCTGCAGCAGGTAGCAGGCAACATGAGGTTTTCTGAGAGTCAGTCATCCTTCCACCGGAAACAGCCAAGTTATATGATATCTCATCCAGTGCCAACTCTAGACCATGTACACGGGTCTCCAGTGCATGCATCCCGTTTTGTGAGCCCCCGATGTATTTCTAATTGTCAGTAGATAATATGAGAATTAGCAATAACGTCAATATATGAAACCAATCATATCACTGTGTATTCATACCAAGCAGCCCAAAGACATGGAAAAGTTATTACTATGTATTAAATGCATAGATCAACAATTTCACCAGTAAATTACCATCAGAAAATTACTAAGTTTCAAAGCGTGGAACAAACCTGCAGGAGATCTAGTAGGCTTGATTGCTGTTTTTCGATCTGAACAAGCTGGTTGCGGATCAAAGACAAGTCCTCACTCTCTTTGCGATTGGTATCCTGATTTTCAATCCCAACACTGATTGCATTTGCAGACTCTGGTCTTTCCTCATGGCAAGGGACTACACGAGATCCAGACTTGGACCCAACAAATTTGAGCATCTTATCATCATAATTTTTATTGAAAAGTGCCCGCTTTAAATCTGGCTTTGTAATCCTTCTTTCTGGGCCACCATCGCATCCCTCTCTAACATCCCTATCATCACCACAAGAGACAGAGGTAGCCCTTGGAACTGCAATTTCAGCCTTCCAGTCCAAGTTCTTTTTGCAATCTACCTTCCGCAGAATTCCTGAACTAGCTTTCTTCTCAACACTCTTCAAAGGAACTCTCTTTCTAGCAGATAAAGAATCGGGTGGAGTTGTCCTGTTATAGGTCCTTTTATTCTTGTGAATGGATTCAGATCCTGCTGTGCGAGGTGCTTTGGATCCAGGCTGATAGCTCCCATCATTTTCATCTTCTGCTACCATAAAATAAAAAACTTCAGTGAAGGAATAGATAAAAAACAATTGACAAAAATCATTACCGAAAAACAATTGACAAAAATCATTACTGAAATTGACCTCATGCATAAGTTGCAATCACACTGAGCAAAGCATGAAAGTTTCAAATTTGACAATGAATTTAAAGAATCAAAATTGGTTAAAGCATGGACCATACAATCAAGACAAGAAAAAGTTATAGTGAATCCAAGCATAACCGATGACCTTGAATCAGTAAAGAATTACCAATTCGGATGTATTCTTTATAGTCTTACCAAAGAACCAACAAAATTTGGTGGCTAACCTATATTTCCAATGTCTCCATTACCTTTCGAGGAAGCCACCGATCTAGGCGGCGGTGATGCCTCGGCAGAGATGTCAGGAACCTGCTTCCATGCCTGTATCATCTGACTCATCACTTCCCTGACAGCCTTCACCTGCAAAAGCCTCACAATTCATACTTCAAATAAACAATCTGCAAAATTATTCATCCACGAAAGGAAACTTAACACTGGAAGAATGCGAGATCAAGCTTAAAAAGTTTTGAACCTTATCGAATCTCCGATTCTCAAAAGCTTTCAAGTTCCCGCTCTTGAACTCAGCCATAGCATCCCTTTCCACGACCGCCAATCTTCCAAGCGCCTCTGCTGCAGCTTTCCTTGCCGCCCAATCTTCACTACTCAAGAACCCTACCAAACACTTCACTAGTCCCACCATACCTCCATAACCGCTCACTCCTCCAACTCGGATCACACTCCCGATAACAACCAACGCCGCACTCTTCGCCTTGTAACTGTCGCTTTTCACTAACCGCTCCAACCTTGGCACCAACACTTTCCCTAGCCTCGCCGGATCCGGATCAGGAGCCGCATCGATGGCGGCAGCCAAACACAAAGCGGATCCTAGCTGTGCGCTCATCTCCTGCTCCGTGAACACCGATTCACTCAACGGCTTCAAGAACGCAGCAGAGAAAGGCGTCTTCGTGATATTGGAGGCGAGAGACGAAGTCGTAGCCACACATTGGGAGCGAATTGAGGAGTCGCAGTCGCGGAAGCGGCGCGTGAGGTAGGAGATAATTCTAGAGAGAAACGAAGAGAGCGAGTTGGCATGGAGGAGAGCCAGTGTGGAGAGGAGGTGGAGGCACTGTTTGCGTACGAATGCCTTGTCGGTGGAGTCGGTGCAGAGAATGCACGAGAGAAACGTCGGAAGTGTGGTACTGTCCAGTGCGGCGGCGATGGAATCCAGCTCAGTCGCCGCGACAGCGAACGTATCGCGGTCTGATAGCTTGGTGATCAAGGTAAGCACTTTCAGTTTTAGATTCTGCGTCATTTCTTGCAGTTCTTGGTTTCATACAGCTCAGGTGGAGTTAGTGCTGGCTTTACGGTAGAGGTGGTGTCGTTGCCGGCAACATTGATGGCAGCATTGCCGGTGGCGGAGGAAGGTTGCTCGGTTGCGGTCTGAGTTGGTGTTGCAACTTGTGAACGGGCCTTAAAAGTAGAGAGGTGGCTGACGTCAGTAAAAAGTAATCGACGAAAAACTTGTTTATTTTTATTTTCTGCTCTTGTTTTCGACTTCTTCCGTACTCAAAAATTACAAAAATCATATAAAGTGATTTTTATCTGCTTTTTTAACCTAAATTAAT
>JANKYF010019094.1:0-17224 GCA_029829435.1 Erythroxylum hondense | reverse complement strand
AGTAAGTGTATTGAGTTCTTCTATTCCCTCCGACCATGTTAAATGGCATGACATGACGTTTTGATAGTTGACATGTAACAAAAACAAATTGATAATATTTAACTGATCTTAGACATCCATTAGAAATCAAAGGTCCTAATTTAGAAGATGAAACACAATTAAGACGTAAGTATAAAATACTAGAAGAAGTGACATCAACAACAACTTTAAATTGTAAATGGAAAAATAAATTATCAGTAGTATAAACAATTGATGTATGAGACAGATGGAAACATAACTAAATAGGTTAGACTTAGATGTTATATGATCACAATAGGTAGAATCAAAGAACCAAGAAGTAGATTTACAAATAATAATAAATAAGATAGAGGAAGTAATAGTACAAGAATTAGGTTGTTCTGTTGAAGAATATACCAGATTTCTTTTAAGAAAATACAAGGGGAGGTATTCTTAGATGTAGACCCTTAATGGCCATTGTAGCAATAAAACTACTCAAAAACCAAGACTTATTGTGAGATTTGGTTAGATGACCTTAGCTAGATTCTTATATACTTAGCTTCAAGTTTAGGACAAGTAGAAATACAATGCCCATATTTTTTTGTAGTATTTGTAAAATCCCTTAGAAGAAGTAGAGTAGGCTCAAGTAGTAGAAGGAGCAACAAGAACCAAATCTTTGGAAGGGAGAGATCATTAAGCATGGAGAGTATTAAGTCAAGCTTCCAACGAGAGTACTTCTTAAATAGCTGTGTAAAGTTAATGTATGCGAGTGTGGTAAAAGAAGTAACACAACTGATTAAAACTCAGTATAAAAAGTAATAAGTAAATGTCATACAAGCTAGCTGAAATTTATGAATATCATGTGAAACTATATGAAGTGTCTATAAAGAATCTCAAAAACTTTTAGTGCAGTCAAAACAACGAAATTTCAACTTAATACTAGGTTTAAGTTAAAATCTAACGAGAATTATCTTATGCAACCAAGGAAAACCAAAGGATGAAGTGTGAAAAAAAGTTATCCAAACCTGAAAAAGATTGAGAAATCAAATCTCAAAAATAAATTCTGGAGAAGTAAAAACCGTGGGTTGCAAGAAAACCAACCTAAAAAGGGCTTAACCATGTGATCAAACCTATTTGGACTGTTTAAGTTCAATTGGGTCAAGCAGGAGAAGAATGGCTAACATGGCGTATTGTGAGTGGATGTGGGATATTGATGTGATGAGAGCAGAGCCTTAGTGCATACGGTATGTGTGAGTGGACTAGCAGGCAGCAACTTCAAGTGGTGCGCATGGAGTCTCCAACAAAGACCCGACATTGGAGTCGTCTTGATAAGAGGAGTCTCCTATTATGGTTAAAAAGGAACTGAGCAACAAATGCTTATACATAGTGAAGATTAATACAACCCAAACAAGAAGACCAACTAACCAAAACAAGTGCAAAAATCACTAGAAAATGATTAAAAATTATAAAAGTTGACTTAAAACTAATAAAAATGAATTGTTTTATTTATATATTGTTGTCAATCATAATAAGAGAGATATATGTATTCATAAACACAATTATTAGATTAGTTAAGAAAAAATTATAGAAAAAAAGAACTTAATTAACACCTAAGCATAATTTATAGGTTGAAAAAAATATTTACATTAATTAGAATATATTATATTTCCCCTTATATCGCACCAAGGATAAACGATTTTTCTGTAAAAAATTGTGTGTAATAATTCCTTAAAAAAAGAAACATTTATTAATGTACAGCACATTTACAGTGACAATCTTCACTGTTGAAGGAACTGAATCTAGCAATTACAGCTATAATTCCTTTACATATATTGGCTCTAAAATACATACAAAAAATTCAAAACGTCTGTTAACCTTAATTGCTTCGGTCGAACATCGAATTGAAAGTCATGGTAGCATTAGACATCTCAATTCCTGAAGATGAAGATGAACCTTCCAGTTTTCCCAAACCTGCCGATGTTGTATAAGTTGGATTCTTCATGTCCGACTTACCTAGGCCACCTTTGTAACCCATCAATTCAGATATCAGGCCAGGTCTCGATATTTTCTGGTCATCAACATCTATATCACTAATCAGCATTTTCACCACAGCAGACATGGATGGCCGGAGCTTTGGCTTATCTTGTGTGCAAAGAAGGCCAATTTTCAAGTATCTGCAAGCCTCTTCTTTATTATAATCTCCATTCATAGATTCGTCTACTAAACTCAGTAGCTCTCCTTTTTCATGAGCTACCCATACCTGCATTTTTCACCTTTTCTTTATGGAGAACTCTGGCAATACTTATACACTTCTATAGAGAAAAAAAAAACTCAAGTAGGCCTTAATCTAACAAAATTCGGTCAATAGGAACATCTATATGGAATGTTGTAGATAACATATTGTTAATCGAACAAGGATACATTTCAAAGGAGTCAACATGAAGCTAGCTAAGTAGAGAGAAAAAGACAAAACATATTGAAACATACTAGGATTGCATAGAACACCTCAAGTTGAGCCTCACTCTGGAAACAATGTGCATATGTTATCCAGATTTCTTTTTAAAAATGCAATACGCCGTTCTTCACAAAAAAATTTTTAGACACATGATATATCTACCGATTAGTGTCATTTGTCATCAACGAGAATACATTATGTCAACTACAAGGATATATAAAGAAAGCCTCCATGTCATCACAAGACAACAGTTATTGGTCACACAAACCAATACAAGATACAAAATGAAGCATGTGGAAGAAGACCATACTCTTTCAAGAAGATACTGCTCTCCTGGAGGTAGCCTCCTGTTCGTGTTGGACTTCCCACAAACAATTTCTAAGAGCAATATGCCAAAGCTGTATATATCGGCTTTCCTTGTAACTTGTCCTCGAATAGCATACTCAGGAGCTAGGTAACCTCTGCGTCATAAAGAATGGTAGCAATTACTTCAATGCATCAAAACCAAACTTTAGGATCATCTCTATGGAAAACTAGTCATCTATATGATTCTCAATCAAATATCATGCACTCAAAGCTCATACGTAATCATATTCAAATGAATCAGACTGCTTGTCCGCTGAAGCAATGAAACAAGAATACTAGAAACATCCACTAAACTTACGCAGTTCCAGCAACACGTGTACTAATGTGAGTCAGGTTAGCTGGGAAAAGTTTTGCAAGACCAAAATCTGAAATTTTTGGTTGGAGGTTCTCATCAAGGAGGACATTACTTGCTTTGATATCCCTATGAACAATATGCGGCTGAACTTCCTCATGAAGAAATGCAAGACCCTTAGCAATACCAATGGATATTTTACACCTTGTATTCCAATCGAATTGGATACGACTTTGGCCTCCGTCTAAAAAGTAAAGAGAAATGTTTAATATTCAAGCAATCACTGAACTCGAATCAGAATTAGATAGTAAATTTACCTAGAAGTGTCTGTGCAAGACTGTGATTCTCAAGATAGCCGTAGACTAAAATTCTATGATTTCCTTCTGCACAACAACCATACAACTTAACCAGATTTTCATGCTCGATATCTGTAATTATATTAATTTCATTCAGGAACTCCCTCTCCCCTTGCCTTGAGTCAGCTGATAGTACTTTTATGGCAACAACTGTATCATCCTTGAGCCTTCCCTGTTAATTTGGCAACAATTTTGTAGGAGTTAAGTCAATAGAACAAATATCATGAAACAATTAAGAAACAAAACCGAGTATCCGTGAAGTATCCAGAAGCAACAACATGTTTAGTCACCTTGTAGACACAACCAAAACCCCCCTCCCCAATTTTATTCATGGGACTGAAGTTGTTGGTTGCTATTCGCAACTCTCTGTAGGTGTACAACAACTTGTGCTGAATGCCTGATACTCCTGCAAGAAACAATTCATTGGAGGCTTTTTGTTGCAAAAGTATTGAATTAAAAAAAAAATATTCAACCATCGTTGTGTGCATCATGACACTTACTGGCAATACTGGAGTAGAAAATATAAAAAACCTAGAGGAGAAAATCCCAGTTTTCACTATGTATGAAAGCTTATGAAATTCTTTCTGTTGTCTGTTATCTATGTCAAAATAAGCAGGTCCTGACAGAAACCTATTATGAATTAGATTCTAACCAACAAGAAAATGAAATAACAAGTCAGCTCAGCTGCATACGGTCATCAACTTCTGTAGTTCGCTTAACTTGGGAAGCCCCCTTCTTTCTGAAAATTGACGATAAACAACTCATACCCAGATTGTTTATGCAAACTGAGTGTTCCTGAGAAATCAAATCCCCACACAGCTAACAGCTCCTGAGATGTCATTTCACAAACCCATCAACAAGAGCCAATCATTGCCTCCAGTTAATCATCACGAAACAATTTCAGAAGGAGAGAAAGTAAAGGGCCTAACAGCAGCTAATGAGCCAGAAGATGAATTCTCAAGTAACAATCCGTAAGGCCAAGCATAACGAAACAATTGCTAAAGCATTAGACAAATCACAATACTACAATAATAACTAAAACTTCATGCGAAGTCTGTCAAAACAGTGTGAATTTTTTAGATGAACTTAAATAACACAAGAAAACAAAAGAAACTTATAATCAACGGAATGAAGCAGCCCTCAGTTGACATATCTATCAGCTTCTCAATATTGGACTACAAAAAAAACAGGAACTGTTTATCATAGATAATTTCACGTTCAACTTTTATAGCACATTAACAGCACACATTCAAGGTAAAGCATGCAGTAAATACACTTCGTTGTTCCAATCAGATGGCTTTTTTACGTGCAATTCCTTTCACCATACAATGCATAGTTCCACAGAAAATAATCACTTCAAGTAAGGAACTATAATGACATGAATGTGCAATTTTTCTTTTTATTTAGCTGAATCGAACATTTTAATTGCAAAACCGCAGATGGGGAACTTACTGTAAGAAATCAGAGCCAATTTGTAGAGCAGATGTTAAAACACAAAGGAACCTTAAAAGGCATCCAAAAGAAGAGGAACTTTCAATCTGCTGATGTTATTAATAAGAAAAAGGTAAAACAAAAAGCGAAGTCTGTGACAGAACCTGGAAAAGAACTCGACAAGGTGCTAAGGAGTCACCAGCAAAGCACCAACATGGATCTTGACAAAAACTTCAGGCCTCAACAACTCTGCAGAAATTCTGAATCCAACAAGAAAGTGAGATCTTGTTCATAATACTCAGAATCAACCAACTACAATAGTTGAAAAAATTACATCTTAAATCGACCAAAGTAACTAAAAAACGATAGAGACGCGAGAAACCGACATTGATTTTGCGAAGCACAGAAAACGGAGGACAAGTAATAGGATAAGAAAGTTTGAAGCTTGAACTTTGAGGCTGTTGGCCTGTGGAAGTTAAAACAACAAGAGGTACGGACAACGGTTGAAGTCAACACGTTGACTTGGTGTTCTATAGTTTTCAGTTTGCTACACAGAAATACTAACAAAAATAATAACCCCGCACAAAAAAAAAAAAAAACCATTTTCTTTTACCCTAACTTTCATCGATGCTTCTTTCCCTTAATTTCTCGGCAACCAAACAACCAACATAGAAGAAAATGTACCCTTTTGGTTCCTGGTGTTGCCAACTGGCAGCTTGCAGATGTCAATTTGAAAGCTTTCTTTAACTCGTTACACGTTCACAGTGTTGTCCAGGTATTGGGCTTTGCAATACGAGTGTCGTCAAGGAAACGAAGCAAACGCGCTTTCTCTACCTCTTCCATTGGCGTTCTGTCTCGTACTTCCATGACTTGTCATGATGCCAGTCAAAGAACTTGTGGAAATTGCAAAAATGATTTCCTCCATTTTGAGCGTATTTCATTGGCTGATATATATTGAGATGTAGTGAGAAATGAGTCCACTACATTCCGTTGATTATAAATTTAATTAATTAACCCTAAATCTAAAGAGCCCAACCTATAAATCCTTAAATCGTCCATTAAATACTCTTTCACTTTCGTTGACGGCATTGAAATGTAGAGAGTCCACTACAGAGACAGTTTCGTTGTTGGCGGAATTTTTAAAAAGACATTTTGAATATATTAACTTATTAAGCCTTAAAGGTAGTTCAAAATGTTTCCAGATGTGATACTCCATGCTTGTGACTACTATGATATACAAAAGTACATATAAAAGTTTTAACCAAGCACTAGACGTTTACACATTCCAATAAGTGAGTTTCTGCTTTTGTAGGGTGAGTTTCTGCTTTGGTAGGGTGATCTCTAGCCGAATATGATGTATCAATTGTTTACAAAATTGCTCTATATGAGTATTTTTGTCTTGAAATATTCTGAGATTCCTCATATCCCATGTAAATGTGACTATTGATGATTAAAATATCCAGAGGCATTCCCTTCCTATGTTGTTTTTGTAGTTTACTTGATAGATTTGATCATTGTCCAAATTGTCTAGATTAACAGCTAATGTACATCTGCCAAGTAGTTCCCTCCATATGTCTTTAATTTATAAGCATTTGAAGTATAAATGTTTGAGTATTTCCTTGGCATTTTTGCATAAGCAACACCAAAATAGTTCTTAATTGATCTTTCATAGTAATCCATAAAGTAAAAGTTGCACGAGGTAGAAGGTAACTGGACCAAAATAGCTTTGGTCTAGATAGCTTAGGAAGATGTTTGAATAACCATTTCTTACAAGAAGAACCTAAGAAGTTACCATCAAGTAAGTGTTTCCAAATGTATTTATCAATTTTAGCATTGCAGTGAGTTCCACATATTTCATTAACAATTGAAATGGACAGTGATGTGTTCTGAAAGTTTTCTTTATAGATAATAGTTACATCTACTAAAGTGTTCAAAGGAATTGAAGTCCTTAGGAATTTAGCATCATTGAACTTGTTTAATGGTCTAACGGAAACCTAATTGTCATACCAAAAGATAGCAGTTTATCCATTTCCAATTAGATTAATAAATTCGTCCTATACTTCTCTATTGGGTTTAGGGTGGCCTTGAGAGCAATCCACAACCCAGATGCTCCTATGCTTAATTAAATAGGCATGGATCCATTTACTTCATAGAGATTGCTTGTCCTCAATTAGTCTCTAGAGTCTTTTGGTTAGCATGATTGTGTTCATAGTTTTAATAGAGTAAATTCCCAACCCTCCTTCAATACGTGGTGTAGATATTTCTTTCCATTTCACTATAGCTTTGTAGTTCCTCCCATTGCCACCATTCCATAGGAAATTGTTGGATATGTTGTCAATGGTTTTCAATATTGCATTTAGAAAGGCTACGTGAGCAACCCAATAGTTATTGATGGAGCTGAGGATATAGTTAATAAGTTGGATCCTGCCAGTTCTTAATAGGTGATTAGAACTCCAAGATGAAATTCTGGTTTAGATTCTATCAAGCTGCTTAGTGTAGTCTCTTACTATAAATTTACGTGGAGATATGGGGATGCCTAGGTATTTCATTGGGAACTCTTGAAGTTGAAAATGGCTGGAATCATGTAATGAGGATCTGAGGCACTCTTGGATAAGAATAAATTGCTTTTGGAGCAGTTAACTTCCAATTCTGAGTCTCTTTGAAAGATCTTTAAGGCTTTCATCAAAATAGAGATAGAGTTTGCACCAACTTTAGAGAGTAATATCAGATCCTTTGTAAAACAAAGATGGTTAGTTTAAATTTGCTATACTTTGAGTGATATATGAAATGATTTGCCCTTGTAACTACACTTTAAATGACCTTATGGAGAGTTTGCATCACTAAGGAAAAGATGTATGAAGATAAGGTATCTCCTCACCTTATCCCTTAACAACTTTAAAAAAAATTGTAAGTTGCTCATTCACCAAGAAGTTATGTGAATATGAAAATACCTAGAAATCTCAATGCTTGTAGGAGATTTGTGATGAAGCACCAATCAACATTATCATAAGCTTTATTGAGATCTATTTTGATACAACAATTGGGTTTGCTTTTCCCCTTTGAATTATTAGCAATAAGTTCTTAAAGTATCAGGATATTGTCACCAATTACTCTACAAGGTATATATGCACTTTGATTGTGGCTAATATGCTTATGAAGGACTCCTTTAAGCCTTTAAGCTAAAATTTTGGAGATGATCTTGTAAAATTAATTACAACAGGCAATGAGTTTGTAAATAAAGAAACTGTTTAGCTCACCAATCTTTGGAACTAAAGTTACAAAGGTCTTATTAATCTCTTTGCGTAGGGTAACTTTATCAAAGAGTTCCATCATAGCTTCAGAAACCAAGTTACCTGTAAGAGACTAGATTTCCTTAAAGAATTGGCATTGAAGCCATCTGGCCCTAGAGCTTTATGAGGATGTAGAGATGCTAATGTTTCTTTGATATCCTGCATAGAAATATGTCTAGCCAGATGAGAGACATCTTCTGGTGAGATAGAATCCTCTAAAACCAATTCAAGGAATTATTTGGATTATTTTACCTTATAAGGTTTGCTCATAAACTCTTTGAACTAGTTATAAGCTCCCTGCATAATCGGTGATTAAGAATCAAGGACCCCATTGTTGTATTTGATGGAGATGATTCTATTTTTGGCCTTTCTTGAGACTATTGCTTTATGGAATATTGAAGAGTTCCTATCTCCACATTTCATCCATTACACTCTTGCTCTTTGTTTACTCAAAAAGCCAATGCTTGAGAGTAATGGTGTAATACTTCCCTTTCTTTTGCATCAATTGTCTGATTTCTAGGATTGGTGTATTGGAGTTATTGTATGGACTCCAACTCCCTTCTTGCAATATTTACTAGGTGGTGTACATTGCCAATGTTCATGCTAAATAGTGATTTCATATCCTGCTTGATAAGTTGTATTTTCTTGGAATAAATGAACTATTTAGAACCTCAGATGTTTTCTCTTAATGTAGTCCATATACCCTCTTTAAAACTAGCCAACTATATGAGAAAATCATTGAACCTAAAGGATGAATACATCTGTCTATAGATTAAAAAGTGAGAACGGGAGTATGATCCGATAGTAAATTAACACTAAACTTTGGAAAACAATTAGGGAACATATTTAGCCATCTTATATTTGCCACACTTCTGTCTAGCTTCTTCCTTATCAAGTTAGGACCAGATTGCTTGTTGGTCTATGTATAAAAGCAACCTCCCATTGAAATGTTAATGCATTAAGCTTCTTCTAAGTAATTATCAAATTCCCTAATGGATAACATACTACTCTCAAACCTTCAGCTTCCTTAGCCTTTAATATGGAATTGAAGTCTCCGGATGTCATCTGCAGGGTGGAGTTAGAGTTGGCAATTTCTTTGATGTGGTTCCATAGGAAGTTTCTTTAGTAAGCATTGTTATATGCATAAATAAAGGAGATGCACACTCTTTGATTGAGCTATTACAAGGAGATATCTAAATATACCATTTGGTCTATTATGCAATAAGAGATGACAATGATTGCATTAGAATCATAAAGAACAAAGATTCTACCATTTGGATGATAGGAAAGATCAGAAATACATTGCAATTTAGGTAGATGATAATTTAACATCTTACACTCTTCACTCTTTATTCTTGTTTGCAAAATATCAGCTATGCTGACTTTGTTCTACAATATCATATCTCTGATCACTAGATGTTTATTAGGGGTATTATCCCCTCTGATGTTCCAAGTGAGAAAGATCGTGAAGTTATCACCCATAGGAAGAGTTTTTTTCTTACAGTTTGATCTGTTTCTTCATATAGTTGTCTCAAATTATGGTATCACTTATGGTTATTACTGTTTTGTATAGGAGACTCATTAGAATTATTCAATGAATTTCCAGAGATTTGTTCTATCACAACATTTTTGTTTGACTCCATCACCCGTGTTGACTTCTTTGGAGTTTCAGTAGGTATGCCACTGTTAGAAACAAGAGAGGATTTAGTATCTTTACTAGATTTCTCTAGATCATAAATTTCATTAGTACTGATGCCTGCTACTGGTGGATTTTGCGTTGGCACAACTTCTTTACTTATTTCCATCATCTCAACAATATCAGCTAAAGTGGAATCCATAGCAATGTTTTTATTCTCATACATATCTCCATTTATAGCTTCCACATTAATTGATGAGCTAGACACTTGGATCATGGTTCTGTTTTCATTAGTGATACAAAGTTCAACATCAACATTGGCAGCATACTTCTCATTAGTTGTTAAAGTTAATTCATGGTAACTGCCAGTTTTAAATACTCTCCCTATAGGTACCCATTTTTGCTTTTTACCGAGCCGTAGTTTCTAAGAGTATGTGAATTTCAACTAGTCTTCAATGGCTTTCATATCCTCATTTAACCTAATAAAAAGAATGACATCAGGCTAGTTTGTGAATGAAGTTATCAATAGAAATACTCTAGAATAGTTAACCCTATTAGTTTTAGTTATTACCTGATCAAGTGCAAAGGGTGTCCTCATAAAACTTACTAAGTAGCTTAAACCACTAGCTGTCTAGTATTCAAGAGGGACCTTATATAGGTTTAACCATATAGGTTTAACCATATAGGTATGTTATCAAGTTTCAATTCCTTTAACTTGAGACCTAGCCGCCATAACTGTAGTAGGAGAGGTTTATTTTGCACATGCCATGGTCCAGATCATATAACTTCCTTAGCTTCTTCATAGTTGGAGAATTTAGATAGAAGAACATCAATCAACATTCACCATTACATCTACTAACCCGTGTTGTCTCTATGCGTTGAAAGCCCAATTTTTCATTATAAGGAAAGCTAACTTTTTTTTTCTTTTTATTTGAATATTAATTATTTAATTCCTTATTAACAAATTACTACCGGGATTTATTATCATTTTTTGCATGACCCCGAAAATTTAGAGTTCTTTTTGCACCTGCCTTCAATATGTCCATGTGAAGGGAGACAATCTTATGCTCAAATGATTCACTCAGTGGACAAAATACCAATTTTTGCTTAGGTTTAGTGTCACCTACAACCTGAGTTTATCTCTTGCGGATGGGAAATTTGTTATGGCTAGTGGAGGGATTTTCAGAGCTTAGAGTAGTGATATGTTCGATAGCTACAGTGGTGGTTAATGGCGGGAAAGTGTGTGTACAAAGGATCCATCTTTTGAATGATGGATAAAAAAAGTGTATTTTTGGTCAAAAGAAGCAAGTTTGTATAAAGAACTATAGTGAAAAAGTAGAAATAAGGAATGTCTAAACAAAGTTGAAGTTAAATACAAAAAGTAGTGGATTAGAATGAAATAGTTTTGGAGGTAAATACAAAAATGTTAAGCACCGAACAGACGAGGGTGTGGTGGCAACAATGAAAAACTATTGGATAAAGAGAAGGGCAAAATGAGCAAAGGTGTAATGGCGAAGAGTAAAGAAAGGTAAGTAAGCAAGAGTTAAGAACACCTAGATGATTCAATCTCAGATAAAAGAACAAGAGGGAGATCTGAAGGGGACGTGAATCTTCATACAAGACATGCATTCATATTGAAGAGGAAGAGAGGAGCAAGAGTTTCTCTCTCCATATAGGTCATTTTAGGGGAATATTGGTAAAGACTATATGATGATAATATTAAGAATTTGTCCTTTTTTTTTAGTTTGTAGTGGTACAAAGATGGAAGACATGTGATGTATGGAGTTGCCCCAATGTAGTCAATCCTGAACATCTTTAATAGTAGATTATTCCACTTTGGTTGCAAAAGAAACCCAGAATTTATAATCCCCTTAAGATGATCTTTAACAAACATGAATTGAGAAGTTTGATATAGAATACCTTCAAATAACCTTTCACTCTATCATTTATTACTACAATTATGAGGGAGTAAAAGGTGAGAGACTCATTGCTAGAGGTGAAGACTGTGATACTGACACTAGAGTCTGGAGACGATGCCCAAGTGGTTCTGAAGACGATGAAAGACTAAATTAGGATAGGATCTGATCCTAACAGTAACGGAATAATTATAAAGCTTTTTCATATTTGATTTTCCAAAAATTAAATATGAAAATTAGGATATCTCTGTATGATGTTAGAAAATTAGGATAGGATCTGATCCTAATAGTAACGGAATAATTATAAAGCTTTTTCATATTTGATTTTCCAAAAATTAAGATCACTTTAATTCTATAAAGTGATTAATGCATAAATCATAAAAAGCCATGAATTTTAATTCAGACCTTATTACGAAGCTTGATCATATTCTTGTTGTATCTCTCGAACCATTTCTGAGATGGATCTATCTCAACCATCGTAACTGCACAAGTGTCTAACCTCTAACGATATGTACAAAATAAGTTAAAAGAAATCTATAACTCTTACAGAAAGGTTTAAGCAAGAGTACTAGCTACTTTAGAGCTTAAGCCTATTTACAATAAGTTTTGGACATTTTAGTAATTTAATTGAATTAAATTCTAATTTTAATTAAACTTTAATTAGAATTACAAATAATTCTAATTAAATACCAATTATGTCCAAATAAGATTCAATACCTTATATTAACCCTTATTTATTAAATATATCATATTTAATCTTATAATTTCTCAAATTTTATAATCAAGTTCAGCTTGATTAAAATATCTTTGCTCTCTTCAACTTGTTCTTTGTGTATGACCCATCCGATTTCCAAATATGTTGGCAATGATTATAAATTATAATTCCAATTCATAATTAAAATTAGATAAATTAAAAATCTTTTACTTTATCTTTAATTCTCTAATTAAACAAGTTATAATCATAGATCCAGATTGGCGTCTCACAACGTATCATAACTACCTAAATATTTAAGAATGTTAAAATGGTTTTGACTAACCTTTTTTAGTATAATTTTTTATTGTAGTTCAATCCTTTCATCATACAATGTTCCAATTAGACAAAGCATAAAATTAATAGATACTCTATTTTAAGTCTAATCATATTAGGTCTTTGCCATTAGTTATTGATTCAGTTAATAGCATTTGCAAACTGTTTACAAAGCATCATTCCACCTTGGCCAAGAATCTTTCTAATCAATATTAATCAAGAATAACAAAACATTATCCCTATTTACTTTAGGGTGATGAATCCTATTTTGATCACATAATTATCTCCATATAGTTCATGCTATATCCAATGACTGCCGATTGAATGAACTATGAGTAGAATACGTCATAAGTAGTATCAAAGCATAGAAATTCATATATAAGATAACTTTGGAGACCTCAAGTCCAAGGATCATTTATAAAATCATCACAATGAGAATTTTCATAAACATAAAAGCAATGTTCTAAATGGATTTCTTATGTAAGAACAGTCAATGAATTTTGAACAGTCAATGAATTTTTCTCTAATAAGCACCTACATATTTGTTTAAATATCTCCATACTTTAGTCTATAAGATCGACTACTCCCTTCACAAGAAAAACAAAATGTGTGTTAATCTTTTTACATTCTATTAATGTCCAGATTTAATAGGAAAATGATTAGGAACAATTTAGAGATAATACATAAACGCAATATGAATCTCATAATAATAATCTCATTTGTAATGTATAATTATCCCATAGACTTTATCATATACATCTAAACATGTACAAGATAAAGAATGTTGGACCTTGCTTTTGGAGCCAAATATTCGGAGTCATAAAACGTGTACTTGTGTTTATTACCATGTATGGTTATTCCAATTAACCCTCATTAATCATCCTCAGTTCATCTTTATATAATTTGTAAACCTATATCTCTGGTTTACTCCCCATTGAAAATTATCTCAATTGGAACCCTACAGATCCAGATATATATTCAAATGCATATTTAGTAAAATAACACTAGTTCATACTATTCCAACAGATTCCCTCACTTTCATTCAGTCAATTTTTTTAATCAATTTAGAATGCTGCTAATTTTTTTGTAGAGATAGTACAATGTGATTAGGAATCTATTGTCTTAAGGATCACTTCGTTTAGAGGTCGGATAAAAAAGATTAGGTCGAAGGAAATCAAACAAGGTTCCAACCTCAATCATATTGAACCTGTTCGGGAAAAAGGTATAACTTGCTTTAGGGATATTGAATCAAAGTCATTCTTGAAGAGTTTGAAAGAGAACTTCAATATCTACAACTTTCATGAAGACTTAAAGACAAATTCGATCATCTACAGGGTCAAAAGTGGACCAGATGATAGGGTCAAATGAAACCAGACGAAGGGACAGATGAATTGGAAAAATTGTCATAACTTTCCATAGAGATGTCTGATTAAGGTGTTCTTTGGATGGTTCGAAATTGGATTTCAATAACTACAACTTTTATGAAGCCTTTGAAGACAAATTCGATCATGTATAGGGTCAAAAGTGGACTAGACAATAGGGTCAGATGAAACCAGATGAAGGGACAGATGAATTGGATAAATTATCATAAATTTCAATATAGATGTCTGATTAAGGTGATCTTTAGATGTTTCGAAAGATAATTTCAATATATACAACTTACATGGAGACCTTGAAGACAAATTCGATCATATATAGGTTCAAAAATGGGACCATACGATAGGGTCAGATGAAACCAGATGAAGGGTCAGACAAATTGGTAAAATTGTCATAACTTTCCCTAGAGATGTCTGATTAAGGATTTCTTTAGATGGTTCAAAAGAGGATTTCAAAGTCTACAACTTTTATGAAGACCTTGAAGACAAATTCAATCATCTATAGGGTCAAAAAGGGGACTAAAAGATAGTATTAGATGAAACTAGACGAAGGGTCATACAAATTGGGAAAAGTGTTATAACTTTCCTAGAGATGTCGGATTAAGATGTTCTTTAGATGGTTTGCAAGACAATTTCAAAATCTACAACTTTTATTAAGATCTTGAAGACAAATTCGATCATCTATAGGGTCAAAAATAGGACTAGATAATAGGGTTAGTTGAAACCAGACAAAGGGTGGTCAGACGAATTGGGAAAATTATCATAACTTTCCCTAGAGATGTCAGATTAAGGTCTTCTTTAGATGGTTCGAAAGAAAATTTCAAGATCTACAACTTTCATTAAGATTGTAAAGACAAATTCTATCATCTAGAGGGTCAACATTGGATCAGAAGATGTAAGATGAACAGTACCTAGAAGAAGTTTCAGTCTACATAAGAAGATACAGAAGGTCAACATCTGAAGAAGCAGAAGGTCAACTTAAGAAGAAGCAGAAAGTCAATCTAAGAAGAAGTAGAAGGCCAACATAAGAAGAAGTAAAAGTCAACCTAAGAAGAAGTAGGAGTCAACCTAGGAAGAAGCAAAAGGTTAACATAAGAAAAAGCAGGAGTCAACCTAAGAAGAAGCAGAAGGTCAACATAAGAAGAAGCAGGAGTCAACCTAAAAAGCAGCAGAAAGTCAACATAAGAAGAAGCAGGAGTCAACCTCAGAAGAAGCAGAAGATCAACGTAAGAAGAAGTAGAGGTCAACCTAAAAAGATGCAGAAGGTCAACATAAGAAGATGCAAAAGTCAACCTAAGAAGAAGCAAAAGGTCAACATAAGATGAAACAGGAGTCAACCTAAGAAGAAGCATACTACACTCCTGAGCATCTCCACTTATAAGGGTTATAACTTTCGACTCTGATGTCTAAAAATTTTATACTATATATCATTGGAAAGCTAGAAAGATAAGATATAACTTTCTAGAAGACAACTTTGTCTAATTCAGCCTAGATCAATACAGTTTTTCTCCTGAAGTCAGAAAATAAATTTTACCCCTATGAAAGACTTGAAATTTGCACTGTACAAACTTGGAATGTCTTGAGCGTATCCATTTAACTACTAAATTGACTTCATTAATCTCTCAAATCTCAACTCATTTGACTCATCAGCTTCAACTACATCTGATCAATCATAATTCCTATTTTTCTTTTCTATAACATCTCACTTATGTGTGTGTGTGTGTTTGTGTGTGTGTGTGTGTGTGTGTCAACAATTCATGTTCAAAATCATCAACTCAAGTTGATAACTTCTTCATGTACATCTAATTTCAACTCACATCATCCATACACCATTTATATTTTATTAACATCAAAAAAATAAAGTTTTACAAATCTTTAATAGCATTTCAAGCCACATTACATCATCGTCTCAATCTCAAATTACAAAAGATTATTGAAATGTGACTAAAACATTGTGCTTTCCCCAAAACCAATTCAAAATACAAAATAAGCAAATTTGGAATAATTTTCTTAGGCTCTAGATCACTTGATCTCTTAGCTATCACCTGAAGATGGGATGAAAAGGGGGTGAGCTTGAAAGCTTGTGGGTAACAGTTTATAACGAAAAATAAGTAAAACCTTTGAAAACATTCACTTGTCATAGAAAATTTTCATTGAGTTCATAAAACGCATGTTTCTCAATTTCTCATCATGTAGTCAAATTTACAAACCTTAAAACCTGAAATGCATCAAACTTGTTCACATATCATAAGAACATCAGAATGGTTTGGGAGGTTCATAAACAGAACATACTACATATTTCCTATAAGGGTCTTATGTAGCCATGAACAAAATGTACTATCACAATCCCACATAATGGTCTTACATAACCGTGAACTTATGAGAGTCCATAAAGGAGCTCCATGTCACTAGCGGGTAGGCAAGAGAAACCTCTAGTCGAAGTGTACTTGATAACAGAATGGACCAAACCAAACCCATATAACAAGTATTTCATATCTTGTAAACATATTGCCCATATTGGCACTTTTCTGAAACTTGATTTTTCATAAACATGAGATATTTCGAAACCATGATTTCATAAACATGTTATCTTTTCAAAAATTACTTTCAAAGTCTTTTCATAAATTATCACAAAATTCATATAACAACATATTAAAATTTCTTAAATCATTCAAAAGCAATAAATGCAACACTTATGATGCAATTGAATATTATTAAAACTTCTTTGATTCAAAGAAAACGTTTAGTGGCTTATTTACTCTATTATAAACATATATCCACATTGATTCCCTTGCTTAAAGACTTGCTCAAAATGTCTCTTCTCTTGCTCCTCTTGCCTTTCTTGATTTCCTTCTACAATCACAAAATCCTACTCAGTAGGGTTTTCAATTGAAAATTTAACAAGACACAATCACTAAAATTGGTGCTAGAATACTTAAACTCATACATTTTCTAAACTCCATAAACTAAAATCCTTCCAAAAATTCAAAAGATTTAAAATGATCTTACCTTGATTCTTTACCAAATGAAGAGATCATTGGCTCAAATGGAAGCGGTTCTCTTCCTCTACCTTTTTCTCTTC